>PIJE02001121.1:153862-161362 GCA_002895965.2 Coryphaenoides rupestris | reverse complement strand
AGTTGAGAACAGTTGCCAGTAGATGTTTTTGTTGTGCTTGAAGCGAGGTTGTCTGAGGTCGGGTCTATTCATCAGATTTCACTTGTTCTTCTTCATGCACATCATGTACGGAAGGTAGTCGTACTATTTTAAGCATCTCATTTACATTTACATTTACATTTAGGGGCATTTGGCAGACGCTTTTATCCACAGCGACTGACAAGGAGTACATTTGTTGAAAGAGAGACAGCAATATATCACTGTGGTACATAAAGATAAGAATAGAGCAGGTTTCAAGCATTCATAGTTACGAGGTTAATAGAACGAGTTTCATAATTGCTAGGATAGCTGGGATAAGAGCAGAAGTACCATTCTGAGTGCATTATGAACATCATCTCCCATAACGAGAGACCAGTGGTGCCAATTAGCCATGCTGCCGACATAAGAGCAAAGTTAAAATAAAAACGAGGTGTTTATTCAGAAGACGTTGAGCTGCTGTCTCCAGTATGTACCAGCATGTGTCGGCCTAAATCAAAGCAAGTCATATCGAATTCAGGATGATTATTCAACACGGCCAACTTAACGCCGACGGGTGAATGTTTCCGACGTGTCGGGGTAATCCGACTACTTGTCGGGGTTTAAAAATGACGCAAATTATTCGGGAGAAATCGGAGCTGTCGCCGGGTCTGAACCCACGCAGGCAAGGATGAAAGTGGAGAGGAGACAAGTGGGAGAGAGAGGAGAGGAGAGGAGAGGAGAGGGAGAGGAGGGAGAGGAGAGGAGAGGAGAGGAGAGGAGAGGGTGATCATAATTAATTTAAGCCTCACTCACTCATAGAGAAAGAGTGAGTGGTCTCCATATTAAACAGCATCTGCGACACAAAGATGGCTTTGTCAGGTGGGAGGGAGGAATGTAAGGAGGGGGCGGAGGGACACAGAGGGAGAGGGGGAAGGAGTCAGTGCGAGAGCAAAAGTGCAAAAGTCTTGAGAATTTTCCAAAAGCATTTGTATTATATTCCTTTTCTATGAGAGGCAGTGGAAGTCATATTCCGAATGACAGCGTCCATAAAGGGACAGATGAGTTACTGTGTGTGATGGAGAGCCGGTTGTTTCATTCTGTATATAAATTGCACCTGATAGCTGAACTTTTGTGATGATCTAACGTAACGTTGATGAACTTTTAGCTCAACCGTGTGTTGGTGTGTTGCTGTGTGTGTTGGTGTGTCTTGGTGTGTTGGTGTGTTGCTGTGTGTGTTGGTGTGTCTTGGTGTGTTGGTGTGTTGCTGTGTGTTTTGGTGTGTCGTGGTGTGTCGGTGTGTGTTGGTGTGTTTGGGCCACATCAAATTTGTGCAGGATCACACACACACTCACACACACACACACAGCGATAGAGAAATAGGCACACAAACACAAATGACAACCGAGAGAGAGAGAGAGAAAGAGAGAGAGGGAGACACACACACACGCACACACACACACACACACATAGACACACACATAGACACACACAAACACACACACAAGAGAGACACACACACACACACACACACACACACACACACACACACACACACACACACACACACACACACACACACACACACATAGACAGACACAAACAGCAACCGAGAGAGAGAGAAAAATACACACACACACACACACACACACACACACACAGACACACACAGACACACACAGACACACACACACACAGACACAGACACACACACACACACACACAGACAGACACACACACACACACACACACACACACACACATACACCACACTTTCATGTCATATGTGGACCAGCTGATGAGTTGTCCCTTCACAATATTGCCACGACCCTACATCTGGGGCAAAACAGAGACAGACTGAGAGAGAGAGAGACAGAGAGAGAGACAGAGAGAGAGAGACAGAGAGAGAGGAGTAAGGGGTGAGATTGACTGAGAGAAAAAAGAGTCAGAAACTCATAAAACCAGGAAGACAGAACCGGCTGTGGGTTTATAAGATCTCTTTCTTCTTTCTTTCCGATTTAACTGTTTCCCACTGTTTACTCCCTCTCTCTCTCTCTCTCTCTCTCTCTCTCTCTCTCTCTCTCTCTCTCTCTCTCTCTCTATCTCATCTGTTTTCCTCCCCATGTGTTCTCTCTCACTTAATCTCGCTGCCTTCGGTCCTTGGGGTCGCTCACTCCCTCTCCTTGCTTCCTACCAACGAGATTTCATTTCCTTTTCTGTTCTTCTCTCTCTCTCGGGGATTTTCCTCCAACTGATGAGAAGGAACTGGACTGGAGGAACTGTTTCTTTGTTTTTTAAATTGAATTGGATGACATTGCAGCTTTAATGTCTTCTGTGTGTGTATCTGTATGAGTGTGTGTGTGTGTGTGTGCATGTGTGTGTGTGTGTGTGTGTGTGTGTGTGTGTGTGTGTGTGTGTGTGTGTGTGTGTGTGTGTGTGTGTGTGTGTGTGTGTGTGTGTGTGTGTGTGTGTGTGTGTGTGTGTGTGTGTGTGTGTGTGTGTGTGTGTGTGTGTGTGTGTGTGTGTGGGTCTGTGTGTGTGGCTGTGTGTGTGCATCTGTTTGTCTGTCTATGTGTGTGTGTGCTTGGGTTCATGTGTGTGTCTGTATGTCTATCTGTCTGTCTGTCTGTGTCAGTTTGTGTGTGTGTGTGTGTCTGTCTGTCTGTCTGTGTCAGTTTGTGTGTGTGTGTGTGTCTGTCTGTCTGTCTGTGTGTGTGTGTTTGTGTGTGTCTCGTCTGTGGTGCATGTAAAAACACCCATATCACCTCAATGACACCGACATTTTAATCCATGCACCCCCCCGCCCCCCCTCCCTCCTTTCCACCCTGATAGGATCCGAGTCACAGATAAGATTGTCGGCCGAGGCAGTGAACTCCTGGAATGCACCATCCCAGATAGCCTCCCCCCCCGTGTCTCATACCTTAAGATCTAACCCTCAGGGGGGGGAGAGAGAGGACAGACGAGGGGAAGGAGGAGAGGGAGGGGAGGGGAGGTGGAGTGTGGTGTGTGTGTGTGGTGTGTGTTGTGTGTGTGTGTGTGTGTGTGTGTGTGTGTGTGTGTGTGTGTGTGTGTGTGTGTGTGTGTGTGTGTGGTGTTTGTTGTGTGTGTGTGTGCGTGCGTGTGTGTGTGTGCGTGTGTGTGTGTGTGCGTGTGGTGGGATGTGAGGGGTGCTTGGGGGGGTTAACGCACTCCAGTGATCTTTAGATTCAGGGAGTGTGACGGGAGCTTGTCTGCACCTGCCTGTAGCTCCGCCCCCTCTGCCCTCACCTGGACGAGGAGGTGGGAGGCGGGAGGAGGACTTTGGAGTATTGAATGACGGGGGTGGGGGTGGTGGGAGGAGGAGACGCTAATAAAATAAAATCTTGTCGTTGACAACTTTTATAGCGAGGCAATAAAAGCACCCAAGCTGCCGCCGTGACTTTATTGCTGCCGTCCGCTCATGGAGTTCATCACTGCGTCGGTTTTTACCAGACAGCTTCTGTCTGGTTGATGAAGACTGTCGTCAACATTAAAGAGCAGACAGATTCAAGATTCAAGATTCAAGATTCAAGATTCAAGATTTCTTTATTGCCATATGTAACAAGTACAATGGAATACTTACTCCCCATTCACTCCTGCAGTATTCTTCTAAATATCAATTCTAAATAACTACAATACTAGCTTGAAAAATAGTAAAGTGTCCGTGCAGTACAGTAATATTCTTATACTCGCATCAAAGTAGTGATTAGTAAAATAGTAGATAGTAGCAGCAACATGTGATGATAAAGTATAATGATAAATGATTAGTGACCAGTCCAGCACAGTACAGTGAGAGTTCCTCGTGTATTTGAATGTCTACGTCTGTAAGTCTAGTGTAACTGTAAGTCTGTTAATACAACAGTACAGTGAGTCCGGAGGACGGTAAAAAAGTAGGGAAAGGGCGAGAGAGGATCGCGGCGATGGATCGAAACTAGTCGTGGAAGGATCTAGAACGCATGGTGGAGGGACCTTTAGCTAGGCTGCCTCTCTCTCTCTCTCTCTCTCTCTCTCTCTCTCTCTCTCTCTCTCTCGCTCTTGCCAACACACAACGTGTTTGCTTTGTCTACACCAGTGATGAATGACTCCCTCCATCACCGAACAAATCTCTAAACGCCTGTGTGTGTGTGTGTGTGTGTTGTTCGTGTGTGTGTGTGTGTGTGTGTGTGTGTGTGTGTGTGTGTGTGGAGTGTGGGTGTGTTGTGTGTGTGTTGGTGTGTTGTGTGTGTGTGGTGTGGGTTGTGTGTTGCTTGCGTGTGTGTGTGTGGTGTGGTGTGTGTGGTGTGTGTGTGTGTGTGTGTGGTGTGTGGTGTGTGTGTGTGTGGTGTGCAGGCAGGAAGTGGCTGCAGGGAGGAAGCTGAGGCTGAATTAGAGGAAGTAGGGCAGAAGCTGACTGTGATTTCAGTTTCCTTTCCTGAGGAGAGGAGGAGAGAAGGAGAGAAGGAAAGGAGGGGAGAGAGGAGAGGAGAGGAGAGGAGGGGAGAGGAGAGGAGAGAGAGAAGAGGAGAGGAGGGAGGAGGAAAGGAGAGAGAAGGAGAGGAGAGGAGAGGAGAGGGAGGAAGAGGGAGAGGAGAGGAGGAGGGGGGAAGAGGAGGAGGAGAGGGGAGAGGGGAGGAAGAGGGGAGGAGAGAGAGGAGGAGAGGAGAGGGGGGAGGAGAGGGAGAGGAGAGAGGAAGAGGAGAGGGAGGAGGAAGAGGAGAGGAGAGAGGGAGAGGAGAGGAGGAGGAGGGGGAGGAGAGAGGAGAGGAGGAGAGGAGGAGGAGAGGAGAGTCGAGGAGGAAGGGGAGGAGAAGAGGAGAGGAGAGGAAGGAGGAGAGGAGGAGGAGGGGGAGGAGAGAGGAGAGGAGAGAAGAGAGGAGAAGAAAGGAAAGGAGAGGATGAGGAGAGATGAGGAGATGGAGGGAGGTCAGGCGGATGTACGAGTGTGTGGTTGTTTGTCTGATAAACAGAATTTTAGTCTTAAACAACAAAAGACAAACAACATGATAACGGGTTTCCGGGGAAGTAGGTGAATGTGATTGAGAGTTGGGTGAACAGTCGTGGTTGAGCACAGGGTTTGAACGACGATGTCATCGCTGCAGCAGATGATAACAGGAGGTGCTCTCAGTCTGTGAACTGGAGAGTGGAGGAATGAGAGGGCGAGAGGGCGGAAGGAGGGATGGAGATGTGGTCGCCGTGGCTTCCCATAAGCTCTAATCATGTCTGTTTTGGTTCGTTCGTTCGTGTGTGTGTGTGTGTGTGTGCGTGTGTGTGTGTGCGTGTGTGCGCGTGTCCGTGTGTGTGTGTGTTGTTTTTGAAGGGCACGTGTTCAAAAGTGAGTGGGTTTGTTTTTGTCACACAGAATTACAGGGTAGTGGCGTGGTGGATTGTCCTTGGCAACACACACACACACCACACACACACTCGCACACACACATACTGTACACACACACACACACATACTGTACACACACACACACACACACACACAACACACACATACTGTACCACACACACACACATCACTGTACACACACACTACACACACACACACACGCACAACACACAACAAACTGTACACACACACACACACACATCACACACAACACCACACACACACATACACACACACACACACACCCCAATCTTGAGGCATGGATTAAGGTCCATGTTTACTGTTTGTTTATCTACCGTGTCTCCGTTTCTCACACACGCAAACAAACACACACACACACTACACACACACACACACACAAACACACACACACATACATTCCTCTTAATCGAAAGTAATCCTTGCTTGCTGCAATAATCTTTGCGCAAATATTTGACTTGTGTTGCTTGTGGTGGTTGAGAGGATTTTTTACATTTTGACACCTCGATGAACAGGTTGGAATGCCTATTAATCTCTCCTTGTGTGTGTTGTGTGTGTGTGTGTGTGTGTGTGTGCATGCATCCGTGTGTGTGTGTGTGTGTGCGTGCATGCGTGTGTGTGTGTGTGTGTGCGTGTTTCTCTTGAAGTGGCCGACTCAAACCCAAGAACTCTTTCACAAGCCTTAAGCGGCTGTGTACAGAATTAACATTTTAGAATTAATATTTTCTCCAATGGAACATCGTTTGATTCTCTGGGCTTTCTTTAATTGTGTGTTTCGATTCCTTGTCTCTGTCCCACATAGGACTCCGAGATGCTGTTTAAACCAGAATCGGATCAAATAAGCTCAGTGGAACCAAAGGTTTGTATAAATCTAACGACAACGCAAAGAGAATCTCTCTCTATGTCTGTTTGTTTGTACAGTCTGTCCGTCCGTCTGTTCGAGAAGGACCCGGGGAAGTGCAGCGTACTGTAGTGTTGAGTTCAGTTTTTTGTGGATGAGCGATTCGCACGAAAGCTGCGAGCGATCGGCCCGTTCCGAACAGGCACGGAACGGGCACCGCGCCGGCGGGTGTATTGCTGGTGAGGACCCTCTGAGCCCGCTGGGGAAGTGCAGTGCAGTACAGTGCAGTACAGTGCAGTGCAGTGCAGTGTAGTGTCGTGTGCAGTGAAGCTGTTGTGCGGTAGAGCGGTTCTCGAGGCCGCTGCACCGGAGGTCCACGCGATAGACCCGCTCCCGACGGGCACATGATGAGTGATATTAAAGCGCACATCAACACAGACAGTAGTGACGCCTAACTACACACACTCGGCTTACGTTACTCAACGCTAAGAGTCAAATCTAAACCCAATCTGCTGTCTGTATTCATTCCTCATCTCTGTATTCATGACAAGCAGATCTATTTCAAAGTCAAAGTCAAAGGCACATGTTTTATTGTCACATGATCTTCATAACACGGGGTCATTCTGAACCGTGAAATTCTTGCGACGTTTCAGGCGACAGTACTCAAAAGTAGTAGTCTTTTGCGTACTGCCGGAGTAGTCAAAAAGATAAAATATTAAATAGCAAGATAGAAGACGAAACAGAATTTATAGCAAAGCAACACGGGTACAAGATAATATGAAGACGATTTAAATGGAAAGATTATCCAGTATATTGTCATGGTTACATTTACAAGAACCAAATATCAGGTCCGTCTGTTTTGTTCTCGCGTCGATTAATAGTTTAAGAATCATTAAGACGATGCTGAAACTGGAACAACGTCCTGTATCTGTTCAGGAAGAACAGAATCAGTGGAAAGAGAGAACAATCGAATTTAAATCTAAACCGGTGATGTCGTCTCTGTCTCCGCAGTCTCCGGCCCTGGACATGATTGACACGGGGAAAGGGTTGAAGGTGCAGACGGCCATGCCTCACCTCGTCAGCCTGGGCAGCGGCAGGCTGAGTATAGCCATCACCCTGCTGCCACTCAATGAAGGTAACACACACACACACACACACACACACACACACACACACACACACACACACACACACACACACACACACACACACATCCAGTAGAGCACACCCACATGGAATATAAACAGATGAACCGCAGACAGAAGGGTTGCATGCTCTGGAGGAAGTACTCACAGCC
>PIJE02001121.1:144940-152909 GCA_002895965.2 Coryphaenoides rupestris | reverse complement strand
TTCTCAAAGGAGCCACCGGAACCAATTCACTGCCCTGGTTGTGTGTGTGTGTGTGTGTGTGTGTGCGGTTGTGTGTGTGTGTGTGTGTGTGTGTGTGCGTGCGCTTTTGTCCTGGGAAACTATTCCTTCCTCGGCACTCGTTGAAGGGCCTCGCTTATTTGTTGACTCTCTCTCTTTGTCTGTGTTTGTGTTTGTTGAGTCAGCTGAGCCATGATGGGCGATAAATATCCGGGCCGATGAGAGAGCAGTGAATGGTCCGTAGAGCAGGAAAGGAGTCGCTCTCTCGGGTCGACATTCCAATGCCCATGTGCTCCACTGCGAGTGGATGCTGTAACTCTCAATGAGTTTATTGTTGCGCTCTCTCACTGTGCGCCTGATTTCCTTGAAGACTACAAACAGAGTCTTAGTCGGGTCGAAGTCAGGGGGATGAATATCTTGGTTGTGGGAGAAATCGAGCGCTTCAACGGAGAATCATTTAAAAGCGCAAATCCCGTGTCAGTCGTGAAGCTTTAACCTCGACGTATTCGGGGCGGTGGTTGCAACTTATGACGTTACGATTAAAATGATGTGAGTGGAGAGGAGACATCGGACATTCTAAATTCGTAATCATAACCACAAGGTTATGCGTCTTCCAAAATGCGTCGCGAACCGACTTCCGATGCTTCCGTTGGGTTCTTTCGGTCGATGGAGTTTCGGAAAAGCCACCCTCCGAATCTTTCGGTGTATCCGGTGAAGAGCCCTCCTTGGCCCCGCCCCCCTCCTAAGTGATAGGGTAGACTTGTGGGGTATGATGGAAGGGGGGCGGGGCTTGGAGGCCGGTGCCAGATCTCTGTAGGTAGGTTGACGGACAGCCCTCCTATACTCTAGTATCGCCACCCCAATATCGGCCAGTTCTGTGGAACTATAAAAGGTAGAAGTCGAATTCAGGCGTCCGATATGTTCTGATCTCTTCTGAAGGAGCATACAGAGGCCATTAAGGTTTATAGAGTATATATCATTTAAATACACAATGAATATACGTTTTTTTCCCGTCATACCAGGTGTGACCCGAATCGGCCGCGAAGACGCTCCGGTATCGCAGGACATAATCGTCCAGGGCGCCGGGATCGAGGCGGAACACTGCCTCATCTTCAACGACGGTGGGGGCTGGTTGAGTTTGTCGGCCATTTTGAGTGCTACCACGTGCTTGATACTGTATGCTGACCTTGTTGTTGTGTTGTCACGCCGATGATGTTGTCACAGGAGGGGTGGTGACCTTGGACCCCTGCGGTCATCTGTGCAGTCTGGACGGCGTGCAGGTCACCGTGCCCACGCCGCTCACGCAGGGTAAGCACCCCCCCCACACACCACACAGACAGGGCACACACACACACACACACCAACACACACACAACCACACACACAACACACACACACACACACACACACACACACACACACACACACACACACACACACACACACACGGCGTCATGTTGTCAATATTTGAATCAGATGGTCGGAGCAAAGACCCGCTGGTCAATATTTAACAAAAAGAGGCTGAGCAGACGTCACGGGAAACAAGGGAACAAGGGGTGAAGGGAACGAGGGAAGGGGTGAAGGGAACGAGGGGTGAAGGGAACAAGGGGTTAAGGCAACAAGGGGTGAAGGGAACAAGGGGTGAAGGGAACAAGGGGTTACGGGATCGAGGGGTTAAGGCAACAAGGGGTGAAGGGAACGAGGGGTGAAGGGAAGACAGCGTCACACTCGACACTACACTGCACTTCCTGGGGTCCTCCTCGGCAATACACCCGCCACGCCAGTGCGGTGCCCGTTCCGTGCCTGTTCGGAATGGGTCGATTGCTTACAGCTTTCCTTTCTCGAGAGCCGATCATCCAAACAACTTCCAAGTGAAAACCGACCTCCTGTGGTTAATCTGCAATAAACCGAGCGAGTTTGAAGTCGATCGGATGAACGGTTGTCGGGAAAATCGGATTACAGACATACTGTACATAAATACATCCATACATACAGAGACTCCTTCCATTATCGTGAGATGAGGGAATTTAAAATGGATGTACAACTGGTTGTACAACTGCTAAGCTAAACAAAAAGGAGGCACACTGGAGGGAAGGAAAGGAGGCAAGGAGACAGGAGGGAGAGAGCGAAGGAGACAGGCACCAGCACCGCCGGACAGACAAAGGAAAGCGAACGGGGGACACCGAGATAAAGAGAAGATAACGGTTGAGATAAGGGGAGGAAAGAGAAAAACCAGACTAAAAACAAAACGTAGTAGTGTGTGTGTGTGTGTGGTTGTGTGTGTGTGTGTGCTTGCGAGTGTGTGTGTGGTTGTGTGTGTTCTGGAGATTGCTGCTGCTTCTCCATGCAGTTTTTGGAACCTGTGATTCATCAGAGCCTAACCGCTGCTAATGAAACTCCGGCAACGTCTTCAACCGCACACACAACACACAACACACAACACACACACACACACACACACACACACACACACACACACACCAGCACTTAGCAACATCAAAATATGGCGTTTGCACACCACGCGCGTTGGCCGTGGAACAGACCGTATCCGTGTGTATACCGGGGCTGTACATTCGGGCAGAGTTTGCCGTACTTTCCGTTCGGCGCGGCCAACACATTACAGCGCTCGCTAGCTCGCTAGCATGACTCACGGGCGCATTCTTAAGGACTGCCAGCCTGCCAAGCCGCAGGCCAACCACCCTCCAGCGTACGCAATTCTGAGATTATGAAATATGGCGGCAGGGGCCCTCCATGCGCCTCAGCAACACCAACACCCGACTTCACAACACGCTGAGGTGCGTCGCTGGCCAGCAGATGGCAGTATAATCTCTGTCTCTCTCTATCTCTGTCTCTGTCTGTGTCTCTGTCTGTCTCTGTGTCTGTCTCTGTCTCTCTGTCTCTCTCTCTGTCTCTGTCTCTGCCTCTGTCTCTGCCTCTGTCTCTGTCTGTCTCTCTCTGTCTCTCTCTGCCTCTCTCTGTCTCTGTCTCTGCCTCTCTCTCTCTTTCTGTTTCTGTCTCTGTCTCTGCTCTCTGTCTCTTCTGTCTCTCTGTGTCTCTCTGTCTCGTCTGTCCTCTGCTGTGTCTCTGTCTGTCTATCTCTCTCTGTGTCTCTCTTTTCTAGGGGAGAGAAAGAGAGAATGGGAGAGAGAGAGTGACACAGAGCAAGAGACAGAGAGACAGAGAGACAGAGAGAGAGAGTTGGAAAGAAAACAGATCAGGCCAAGAGGGCAGGATGGTTTGGAAAGTCATCAATGGGGGTCAAGCAAACTGAGGCATCTGAGAGTTCAAGAGGGTGGAAGTGGGGTGAGAGAATGAGCAGGACAGAGAGAGAGAGTGAGGCAGGGAGACAGAGAGAGAGCAAGAGAGAGAGAGAGAGAGAGAGAGAGAGAGAGAGAGAGAGAGAGAGAGAGAGAGAGAGGGTGATTATATGGTAAATGGGTTCAGTGAGTCTGACCACACACACACACACACACACACACACAGACACACACACACTTTGCCCTGGAGATGATTACCGATGTTCCGGATGTTTCTCTGATTTGAGCTGCATTGATCCCGGGTTTGACCTGGGATGAGGAAGACTTTTCCGCAAATTGGATTATAAAATACAAATACCCTTTTTTTTTTTTTAAATGACCAAGATAACAATGAACTGATTCTTTACTACATTTTTGCACCACCCACCATAGTATTGCTACTAATACTTATCACTTGTTTAATTTTTACTGTACTTATTAGGTACTTATCTTCACTACATGTTTAGAGTTGTTTTAGAATGTATGTTTAGAAGAACACTGCAGGAGTGAATAGGGTTACATAATATGGCAATAAAGGAATCTTGAATCTTGGATAATCCCCTCGCATTATCTCACACACTTTTAAACCCGTGTTGGTATACAGTCACCGTGAAGTGTTTGGTACTGTTGATATACATACCAGTGAGTTCAGTGCATCTTGAACGTTCTCACGGAAACTAAACACGCGCATTATCCATTAAGGGTTCGTTTTGACCAAGAGAGGTTTTGTGATTTGGTTTCCAGTGACACCTCGGTCTCAATACTTGAACCTTTAACCTTTGACCCATATGAGACATGATGACGAGGAGAGAGACAGAAGATGTGGCGAGGTCTGGGTCGGATTGTACTTGTGGCTCCTGCGTCTCACGGAAGGTCAAAGTTCACCCTGATAAAAACCAAATATCGATGTTTTGTGATCCATTGGTTCATTGTCTTTTGTCCACGTAGCCGCAATATTCTTTTCCCTTTATTTAGCGAGTTTGTCTCAAATGACAACTAAATATGTAGTCCCGCCCACCCCTAGCTTTTACTTGTTTAAACACACACACACACACACACAGAGACACACACACACACACACAGACACACACACACACACACACACAGAGAGAGAGAGACAGAGACACACACACACACAGAGACACAGACACACACACACACACACACAGAGAGACAGACAGAGACACACACACACACACACACACAGAGACACACACACACACACACACACACAGAGAGAGAGAGACAGAGACACACACACACACACAGAGACACAGACACACACACACACAGACAGACAGAGACACACACATACACACACACACAGAGACACAGACACACACACACACACACACACACACAGACAGACAGACAGAGACACACACACACACACACACACACACACACAGAGAGAGAGACACAGACACACACACACACACACACACACACACACACACACACACACACACACACACACACACACAGCCAAAGTGACAAGCTTTGACCACATTAAAAAAAAATAAACCCTTGGACATTTTCAAGAATGTAAACTTAAACTTCAACTTATAGAACAAAGTCATGGTTTCAGTGAGAGAAACCTCCCAGGTGCAGCATACATCCCTACTGGTTTAGAGTTACTGGGATTTCAAGGCAAAAGCAGAGCAGGCAGACAAAGGAGGGGGGCGTCCACCAAATACCTCCCTGACTATTAGCCCCTGGCACCTACCAACTCCTCCAAATAGGGGGAGCTTCAATGAAAAACACACCAAATGTCTGGGGTTTTGGGCGTTCTGGTCCAGATTTCCCCCCTGCACTGCCAGCCATGGGCAAGATTATTACCAATCACTGTTCTTGTAAGCCCGAGCCGCCATTTCTTTTCCTGAAAAACCCCCCCACTGACGCCCCTGACCCCTGATCCCCCCCCTCCCACCCTCGCATGGGGAGGAGTTGGTACGGTCCTGGAGGGTTGAGAGACTGAGCGTCGCAACTTTCTCAGTACAAAAAGTCTCTGAGGCGTCTCTCCTGGCAGGACAACAAGTCAAACGACAACACCGACGAACACATGCATTGAATGGGACACAGTAAGAGGTTTGTACCTGATCTTTAATAATAATAATAATTATTATTATTATAATTATAATAATGCATCTGGCTGTGAATTAATTAAATTGTGCCTTCTCTTGTCCTGCAAGAATAGGTGAGCTCTGTGTGGGTGCACACACACTGCAGCATCCCAGCACACATGACTGTATATACATTATTTATTATTATGGAACTTTCACGTTTGTTTGTTTGTTTGTTTGTTTGCTTTTTTTTTTTTAACAAGTGAGACATCAAGTGACTTATTGTTGGGGTTCTTTTTAGACGTCTTGGTGGCCCCCCAAAGACCCCCAGAGTATTCAACATGAGTGATGAATTGTTGAGTAAATGTTGTTCTTTCTTATATGATGATGAGAGGGGGGGGGAGGGGCTTGCATTTTATTGTTCTTCTCATACAGGTCTGGTGTTGATGAATGACTTCTATACCTGCAGGTTGTGTTTAGTTCACAGACCTGCTGGGAGCTCAGGGCTTTAGGGCAAGGGTGTCTCCCAGCTGATACCTGATCAACAATGCATGGCTTCATTTTTATTGTCTTTCAAAGACGTGTTTCTTTATTCTAAGCCTAAGCCTTTCCTAGGGGCATGTGTGCTCAGGCCTAACTCAAGACTTGATTGTATAGCCTATATGGATTATTGACTATTTCATTATTATTTAGCATTCGTATGCCACTATTTAACTCAAATGCATGTGCTGGATGGACTGTGTGTGTGTCTGTGTGTGTGTGTGTGTGTCTGTGTGTGTGTGTGTGTGTGTGTGTGTGAGAGAGAGAAAGAGAGAGAGAGTTTACATTTACATTCACATTTACATTTAGGGAATTTGGCAGACGCTTTTATCCAAAGCGGCTTACAAAGAGTACAGTAGTTTGAGTGTTGTCTGAATTATATACAATGTAGGATGCCAGTGATCAGATAATCGATAGCCTATCTAACCTCCAGAAAATTACATTGATTTAGGTCTCGCTTAGCCAATCTAGAGGGAGAGTGGTAGGAGGCAATAGGTCACCTCCAACACAGTTAGCTTTTCATTGCATTGTTATTGGCCCCGCTTGCCCCAGGATTTAAGTGTGTTAAATGTGATTTTTAGGTTCAATTTACACACACACACACACACACACACACACACACACCCCCAGGGGACAGTCAACGAGACTGTTCTGTTCTGTATACATATCAACATGAATAATGCATGTTCCAGTCCCAGTTCCAGTGAAGGACTTTGCGTCATAATCCGTAAAAATGAAAAACATACTTGTGGAGTCCTCCTCATTACCAGGAAGGGATCTTCATCTTCATTCGTTTATTTATTTGGCTTATTCCACCCGAAATTGGGCTAAGGACAGGCCTTAGCCCAATTTTTTGCCGTTCTTCCAATTCATTCATGTTTAACCAAACCAAAGCGCAGAGATGGTTTTGGGTTCCCCCAGTGCCATAACATTGCGGCCAGCGACTCGCACGTGTATCTGGTGGGGGGCCGGGAGAGGAACCGGGGGGCCCCAGCCTCAGAACCGCTGTCCTCGTATACATACATCTGGGATCCTTAAAACCACCCTGAGGTCTGACTTTGTAGATTGCAAACTTCAAATTAGTCCGTAAATGTGTGTGTGTATATATACAGAGGGTGTGTGTGTGTGTGTGTGTGTGTGTGTGTTTTCTGTTGAAGGGGGGGAGATGGGATGGCGGAGGGGGGTGTTGGCGTGAGGTCTGTGTGGGGGGGCTGTGGGCTTATGGGTCCACAAGTACAAGCGTCTCTGTGGGAGGCCTGAACAATATGAGCCAATGAATGAATTAATACACGGCAACGTAAGAGCCGATGAGTGGGCCGTACTTGTGCTTGTTTAGTTTTTATTTCCGAATCCATAAACTTCAAGCGTTATATAGCGGATATTACTTGGATGGATGTCCTCTGATCCTCTGAAGCCCCCCCAGCTCACCCACACACACTCTCTCTCTCTCTCTCTGGTTCTTTTTAATGTGCGCTGCCTGCCGATAGGAAACAGTCGAGCGATTATGTTGTTGTGGTTGTTTGTGTTGTTTGTGAATTCAGAGGAAATTAACAAGCAGCGAGGGGGGGGGGGGGGGGGGGGCGGGGGGTGGCAGCTGTGAACAAATAAGGATGGCAGAACACTTAATACGCCGCTTTAAAATAAACTGACACATGGCGAGGCTAGTGGGAGCTGGCTAATTGGCTTTTTACAAGTGTGTGTGTGTGTGTGTGTGTGTAAGTGTGTGTGACTGTGTGACTGTGCGTGTGTGTGTGTGTGACTGTGTGTGTGTGTGTTGTTGTCGTGCTAAATACCGTAAGAGACAGAGAGTCATTAGCCTGTCATACACCCGAGTCCTCGCACCCACACACACACTTTGATGCCTCTCTGGTCTTCTTGGGGGGGGAAGAAAAAACTGTTGCTGACTGAAGCATAAACCCAGACACCTCCTGTCTCGCTCTCTCTCTCTCTCTCCTCGTCTCCTCCTCCTCTCTCTCCATCTCTCTCTCTCTCCCTCTCTCTCTCCATCTCTCTCTCCCTCTCTCTTAACCCTGTCTGTTCTAAAGACCTCAA
>PIJE02001121.1:139940-142440 GCA_002895965.2 Coryphaenoides rupestris | reverse complement strand
TCTCACACACTTTTGAATTTCAGTTTTCCTACTTTTCAGAGTTGCGTCTAGGTAGCAATAACTGCAACGTGTGCATGTGTGTGTGTGCATGTGTGTGTGTTGCATGTGTGTGTGCATGTGTGTGTGTGCGTGTGTGTGCGTGTGTGTGTGTGTGTGTGTGTCATAAGTCGGCATGAAGCGGTGCGCTGTGCCGGTGGAACGTCGAGTTGACGTGAAGCCAATAAATTAGCATCGTGAACAAAATCGGGCCCCTGACACATGCACTCCTGAACTGGCGGAGTGTGAAATGTTGCTTGTCATCTGATGCCCCGCCTACCCCCCCCCCCCCCCCCCCCCCCCCGCCATGGCGATACAGCTGGATTCCCCTACATTTACGTGGTCGTGGTGCTGGGTGGTGCTGGGTGGTGCTGGGTGGTGGTGCAAGTGCAAGATAGCGAGGTGTGTCGAGGGTGTACGTGAACACAGTATATCACGGAGAACCCCGCTCGCCCAGCGGCCAGACAGCTGGAATGTTCCGACACTCTCTCTCTCTCTCTCTCTCTCTCTCGTTCTCTGATCTCTCTCTCTCTCTCTCTCTCTCTCTCTCTCTCTCTCTCTCTCTCTCTCTCTCTCTCTCTCTCTCTCGTTCTCTCTCTCTCTCTCTCTCTCTCTCTCTCTCTCTTCTCTCTCTCTCTCTCTCTCTCTCTCTCTCTCTCTCCTCCTCTCTTCTCTCTCTCTCTCTCTGTCTCTCTCTCCTCTCTCTCTGTCTCTCTCTCTTCCTTCTCTCTCTTTTCTTTCTTCTCCCTCTGTTTGCATCTCCCCCGACTACCTTGAGCGGCCGTCTTGTACCCAGATGTGGCACCTGGGAGAATGATTGCCTCGACACACCTGGTGTTTAGACGGACCTCCCGGCTCCGCCCCCCCAAACGGAACCGCCCCTCCTCCCGTCTGTATGCACGTAACCATCACCACTTGTGCGATGTGTAACTGGTTTATTGTTAAGTCAGTACACATTTCTCTACATCAACCATCCGGAGGAATATCTTACAATGCAACACCTTGAGTGCACATGTTGTGTATTTTGTTCTGGACTTGTCATTGTAACTTCGCTTCGGATAAAAGTGTCTCCCATGTAGCCTGAATGTAAACATACTGTACATGTATACCTGACATGGGAGTCCTGACTTTGTGGGAATCGTACCCCCAACCCAGGGCGGGCGTGGCAGTGTTGACGCCGTGCTCCGCAGCACACGGTTGAATAGCAAACAGAGAGAGGAGAGTTGGAGTTTCGCGCGCCGCTGCCTTTCGCCGCTACAACACACGCGTGTAAAATGCTCGCCTAGGTGGCAGATGCATTCTGGGATGCGGTCGGAAGAAGGGAGCTTTCACACCGGGGGGCGACGAATCGATGTGTTTTAGGTGTCCTCGGCTCGCCCGACTCTACGGGAGGTGGAACGGGAACCCGAGCGAATCGCGTGGATGTGGTCTTAGTCGGGTATTTTTTTATCCCCGTGGAATGTTGGATGTGCTCACACCTGTATATTTTTAGACGCACGCTCGCGATCGCTTGACTCTGAGACTCCAGATGTGCGAAGACGACGGCGACGACGGCGGCGGACTGGGTGCTGGTGTTTTCCCTTCTTCCCTGCTGTTTCACACACACACACACACACACACACACACACACACACACACACACATAGCTCAGTGTGTCCGGTATAGACAAAAGCAGCAGGGGAGCAGGTAACATGGGGGAAAGGTAAACACTTTTCTTTTTTTGACACCACGGCTGAGATTTATGTGATGGTGCCCAAGACCCCCACACACACACACACATACACACACACACACATACTTGCACACACACACACATACACACTTGCGCACACACACACACACACTTGTACACACACATGATAAAAGGCTTCGGCATCCAGGCAGACCAACTGAGTTTGAAGCAAGACAGACTGTTAGCATAAATCTGCCCATGTATGGAGACAAAGTGTGTGTGTGCATGCACCACGAGGTATCGTGAGAGAGAGAGAGAGAGAGAGAGAGAGAGAGAGAGAGAGAGAGAGAGAGAGAGAGAGAGAGGAGAGCTATGAACATAAATGTGCGTGTGAGAAAAATCTCAAACCTTAAATGGTGGAGGTAAATGGGGCAGAGATCCTAAGATCCAACACACACGCACACACACACACACACACACACACACACACACACACACACACACACACACACACACACACACACACACACACACACACACACACACGCCAAGATTTCCCCTCAAGTGAGAATATTGCCGTTGATACGTTCACCGCACTTCCTACTTTGGTGTTTTCTAGTGACGCCCATACTTACGTGAACACACACACACACACACACACACATACTTAACGTTAAGTATTAAGCATTAAGTATTAAGCGTTCACGTGCCCCCATGGGACCGGCGAGCATTGGAAATCAAACGTGTGCATCTGTGTTCGGTTTAGCGGCGTGCGTGCGTGTGTGTGTGTGT
>PIJE02001121.1:130281-135788 GCA_002895965.2 Coryphaenoides rupestris | reverse complement strand
TGTGTGTGTGCGTGTGTGTGTGTGTCTGGAGCCGTGCCCAGCAGGGTTAGGACCGCTGAACGGCCCACAGATCCTCGGGTTCTGATGTGGTCCTGCTGCAAAGCCAGAACCTAATGACAGGGCCGGGCCCGGGGCCGCGCTATGGTAGCACAGCAGGTGCATAAACACACTGCAGGGCCCGTGCACTTGGCCTGCGGTGTGTGTGTGTGTGTGTGTGTGTGTGTGTGTGTGTGGATACGTCATCCTGCGCAAATATACATTTATTTGAGAAAAGCAAGCTCTTGTCATTTTCTGTGCCCTTTCAATTTCTGTGTGTGTGCATGTGTGTGTGTGTGTGTGTATGTGCACGTGTGTGTGCGTGTGTGTGTGTCTTTTAAAACCAGCTCCCAACATAACTTGGACACCATTTTATGAGGTGGACCTCACCTGCGTGACGCCCTCAATGGCCAATCAATGGAACAGCGCCTTATCTCAATTAAAACCCCACATGATATGCATTATCAACTATAAAAGAAAAACACAAATGTCAAATACTGACACGTGCCTTCAGACCTGAACACACACCGGTCCTCGGTGGTGGACGGTGCACGTTTTTTTTCGAGGGCTGACCCGGCCGTGGCCCCGGGTTCGAGTAACCGTGCGGTTTTGCAGCTCACTCGCTCTTCGGTAAACTCGCGATTCCCGGTCCAGAATTCACCCTGTAATAAGAACGCTTTTCAGCCGTAAATTGTCCTTGTTTATTTCATTTCCCCCCCCCCCGCACTGATACAGATTATACTTCAACACAGCGAGGATGAGACCACTTCTATGGGTAGCCGCTTGGCACGTGTGTGTGTGTGTGTGTGTGTGTGTGTGTGTGTGTGTGTGGCCGACGGTATTATTAAGCTCCATCACGGTGCTGCAGAGTCAAGAGTTTGTGATGAGCTTCCTTGCTGAGGTCCTTCTGACCCAAGTCCGCCCCCTACTGGCGGGAGAGCTTCCAGCAGACGCAGCCGTCGTTGTGCTGCACCAGTGCCTGCTGCCCAACTGGTGGCTTCGGATGATTTACGACGCAACATTCTCCATCTCCGTCTCCGTCCAAAAAGAATGGTTTTACACTCTGGCGACATTGTGTCTCGCACATATATACAGGAGAGAGAGTTCTCAGTCAAACTGTGATCTGTCTAGACACAGTAAACACCTTAAGACCCATAACTCCACGTGTGTGTGTGTGTGTGTGTGTGTGGCCGACGGTATTATTAAGCTCCATCACGGTGCTGCAGAGTCAAGAGTTTGTGATGAGCTTCCTTGCTGAGGTCCTTCTGACCCAAGTCCGCCCCCTACTGGCGGGAGAGCTTCCAGCAGACGCAGCCGTCGTTGTGCTGCACCAGTGCCTGTTGCCCAACTGGTGGCTTCGGATGATTTACGACGCAACATTCTCCATCTCCGTCTCCGTCCAAAAAGAATGGTTTTACACTCTGGCGACATTGTGTCTCGCACATATATACAGGAGAGAGAGTTCTCAGTCAAACTGTGATCTGTCTAGACACAGTAAACACCTTAAGACCCATAACTCCACGTTGAAATGCAGCCCAGATTCTTTCTGGAAGAGTCGAAGGGGATTCGTGACAAATAGCGTCTAAATTAAACCGCGCAGGTGGGGGGCGGTGAGACACTACAGACTCCCCATGGTCCCCTCTTTCATTAAACTCGTATTGCGTAAACTCTAAATGGAGATAAAGAAAGACGAGGGAAAGAATTCAAACGAGAGTAGAGAGGGAGATATGAAGACATGAGATATGAAGGTCTAGTCTCCTTATTCTGGACCTCTATCTCTCTCCCTATCTCTCTCTCTCTCTCTCTGTGTGTCTCTGTCTCTCTCTCTCGTTTGACAGCTGATTGCTATAGCAGAATAGAAACAAGGTGACCGAAGTGGACCCCAAGCGTGTCGCTCTACTGCCCCCTAGTGGTGTCATGACCGTGATACCTCACTCACTCATTCCGTCACGTCTCATGTTGTGTTGTCACAGACATCTGATTCGGAAGACATCTTGTTCATGTGAAGCGTTGCGTTGTGTGTGTGTGTGTGTGGGCGGCTGCAGTCCTGACGACGTGGGTGTCGATTTGATTTTGGATTTTGAAGTTTTGGGGGTTAAGCAACTTCCTGTAATTGTCTGTCTTGATGACACACAGACGTGCTTTGAATTGGGAACATGTTTCTCGCATACGCACACACACACACACACAGACACACACAGACACACACAGACAGACACACACACACACACACAGACACACACAGACACACACAGACAGACACACACAGACAGACACACACAGACAGACAGACAGACAGACAGACAGACACACACACAGACAGACACACACACACACACACAGACACACACACACAGACACACACACACAGACACACACACACACACACACACACACACACACACACACACGTAGCTTACACATGCGCGTGTGCATTGGAACTCTCCCAGTCTCCCACCAGAGAGCCGTCGATGAAACCTGACAGGGTTTGCTTTTCCTCTGAGCCTCTGATGCCTCCGTAGTTTGCAGAGGGGGTTGCATCCATGCAGCCCAGAGAGAGAGAGAGAGAGAGAGAGAGAGAGAGAGAGAGAGAGAGAGAGAGAGAGAGAGAGAGAGAGAGAGAGAGAGAGAGACATACACACACACACACACACAGAGAGAGAGAGGGTCTCTGAAGGTTTCTCTCTCGGGGGAATAGTGTGTGGATTAGTGCTTGGACTAGATGCATCGCTTGCTTTGCAAACTTTGCACGGGATCTGTTGACTCAGTGGGGGGGCACAGCGGTTTGAGTAGAGAGGGACTTTGGTGGGATTCTCTCGGAGCGATCTCTACCGCCGCTGTGCTCACTTAGGAGACAAAACCACTGCCATGCTCCCACAGGTAACTTTGGAAACTGGAAATGAACACGAAAAAATGTGATATATATAAGCGTAAAACTAGGTCACCGGCGACTAATGGCTCCTACGTGAATGAATGAAGTGATTGATTGAATGATGAATGAATGATTTTTATTCAAATCAAATACATGTTGGACTGTAAAAAGTAATGCATTTGAAAAAGGGTTTTATATTTGTGGAAGGTCATGAACAGAGAGGTACTTGTCTTATTCATGTCATGTGTGTCCTGTACCAACAGGCCTATATGCATAGCGAATTAGCTAAAGTATATACGACATACTATACTGTGCTTCATTTTACATTTAGGTATTTGGCAGATGCAGAAGCCAAACACTTCTGACCTGTGTGTGTGTGCTGGCTGGGCGCTCTGTCCTCTGTCCTCCCCAGGAGCGCCAGCGTCTGGAGACCATCCTGTCCCTGTGCTCGGAGCTGGGCGCCACCCAGCAGGACGAGGAGGCGGGGCCAGCCACCGCCACCGGCTCCGCCCCCAGCTCGACGGTGGCTGACCTGCAGAAGATCAACCAAGAGCTGGAGAAGCTGCAGCTGTACGACGACGACGACACCGACGCCGATGACGACGCCACGATGTCCGTCTTCTCGGACGTCTCGCCCGTCAGCGGAAGCGTCAACGGAAACGACCGCGGGGGCCACGCCCCCTCCTCCTTCTCGGTGGAGAACGGTTACTATGACGACGAGCCGCGCACGACTCGCCACCGCCGCAGCAGCAGCAGCGGGCACCGCGACGCCAGGGCGGAGTCGCCGGCTGTCAGTCTGCGAAGCTCCGCCCCTTCCCCCTCGCCACGCACACAAAGGACCAATCAGGTAAGAGAGGCTGATAGTTGTATTCAAACCAATAGAGCATTATTATATGATTATAAAATGTATACTGCATTGTGGGAGTGTGTGTGTGTGTGTGTTTGGTGACTGGCTTGACTGGCCTCACCTGGCTCTCTTATGCCCCTTTTCCATGGTCACTGTACGCCGCGGTACGGCGCGGTACGGCGCGGTATTTGCGTGTTTCCACTAGCACGTAGTACCTGATATCAGGTACTATTTGGTATCACATCTGACCCTGGTTCCAAGCCAGCCGAAGCGGTACTATGACGTGACGTCAGCCGACTGCCTTCCACTGATTGGCCGACGAGTGTCGTCACTGGGAGCGTCATAAGCGCGCGACGACCGACCAGACATAAATAAACACGAGACTCGACCACACCACTTTTTAAAACCTTACTTGACTTTTAAAAATGACTTCACCAAGAAAAATCACGAACCTTCGGTGTCCCCATTGTTGTGTTGTTGTTGTTCTGGTCTTCCGGTTTTGTGCGTGGCTTGGCGCGGTGTAAATGACGTCACGGCAGTTCGCGCAGCCGTGTTATGACGACCCCGCCCACGTCGAGGAGGTACTCAGTTGTAATGGAAACAGACCCGAAAAGTACCATGCCGCGCCGTACCGCGGCGTACCGCAGCGTACAGTGACCATGGAAAAGGGGCAGTTAGAGTCTGGGGTGGGTGGGGCTGCAGCCTCACCTGGCCCAGTTAGAGTCTGGGGTGGGTGGGGCTACAGCCTCACCTGGGCATACCGGGCATATTTCACACACTTTATTATAACCTCCTCTACCTCCTCCATCTCTTCCTCCTCCTCCTCCAGCTGGCGGAGGAGGCGGCGGCGCGGGAGCGGCGGGCGCAGGAGGAGGTGCAGCGACGGGTGGAGGAGGAGGTGCAGCGGCGGGTGGAGGAGGCGCGGCGGACCGAGGAGGAGCGCATCCAGGTGCTGAACAACATGGAGGAGCTCGAGCAGAAGATCAAGGAGCTGAGCAACCAGATGGAGGAGTCCGTCCGAGAGGTGGGCGGGGCGAGGGCCGGCGGGGGGGGGGTGCAGATGTTGTTGGATGTCTTCTTCTTCTGTTTTCATTGGCTGAGCGCAAACTGACCTGTAAAGTCCTGTCCTGTCACCCGTTGTGGAGTTTAGCAGCTCCACATGGGGTCAATTGAACGTGAAATGATGGAAGGGGCTGAATATTTTAATAATTAAGTCAACCAAAGAATTTAACAACATGTTTTATTTACATGAAAAAAAGAAGGCGCAAACTATGCGTCTGTCTTTTAATAATTAAGTTCTAATCTCGAGAAGAATCTCTAGAATCTCGAAGACCAGATGCCAGATTCCATTCAGCAGATATAACAATTTCATCTTCACTTTGATTTATTTTAAGCTTTTTAACTTTTTAACGTTTTATAGAGATCTACTTATAGAGTGGAATTCGTCGACAGCTAAATGATATTGAACACATCGGTACCACGCGTTGTTTCTAACTGCCCTGCCGTGTGTGCGTGTGTGTCTGTGTGTGTGTGTCTGTGTGTGTGTGTGTGTGTGTGGTGCGCAGGTGGAGGTGGAGCGAGCTCTGGTGGAGGCGGAGCAGGAGGCGGAGCTGGCCGCCCTCCAGAGGGAGAAGGAGGGCCTGGATGCGCTCCACGGCAAGATGGCCGACCTGGAGGACAAGGCCCAGCAGGAGAAAGCCAAGGTGGGTGGAGAGACCGAGAAGCGAGCTGCTGTTGTTGTTGTTGTTGTTG
>PIJE02001121.1:122781-125281 GCA_002895965.2 Coryphaenoides rupestris | reverse complement strand
GTTCTGAGTCCGGTCCGTGTTTCTTGACACTGTGTTCTGAGTCCGGTCCGTGTTTCTTGATACTGTGTTCTGAGTCCGGTCCGTGTTTCTTGATGCTGTGTTCTGAGTCCGGTCCGTGTTTCTTGACACTGTGTTCTGAGTCCGGTCCGTGTTTCTTGACACTGTGTTCTGAGTCCGGTCCGTGTTTCTTGACGCTGTGTTCTGAGTCCGGTCCGTGTTTCTTGATGCTGTGTTCTGAGTCCGGTCCGTGTTTCTTGACACTGTGTTCTGAGTCCGGTCCGTGTTTCTTGACACTGTGTTCTGAGTCCGGTCCGTGTTTCTTGACGCTGTGTTCTGAGTCCGGTCCGTGTTTCTTGATGCTGTGTTCTGAGTCCGGTCCGTGTTTCTTGACACTGTGTTCTGAGTCCGGTCCGTGTTTCTTGACGCTGTCTTCTCAATCCGGTCCGTGTTTCTCCGTGTCTGCTCTGCTCAGGAGAAGGAAAACCTCAGCAACCTGGACAGGAAATATGCCGACCTGACCGGTGGGCGGGGCTTCAGCTTGAAGGAGGTACGTCTTGATTGATTGATTGACTGACATCCAGTCACACCAATCGGACACTTTTTTTTTACATCCGCCCCCAAATCGCTTTGGACCTATCAGGTGGTCGGGTCGTCCGGTCCGAACGCTCACGCTAACGCCTGCACATCTTCTCCTTCCCGTGCATCTCCCAGAATAATGGCCATGTGGCTGACGACACGCGTCGATCGCCTAGCGACCGTTGCCGTGACGATGCGTACGCCGCTCTGTTTCCTCCTCCTCGTGCTGCTGAGCTGTGGGCCTTCTCCTCCTTTCTTTCCTCTCTTTCTAGAAAGAACACCGAGGTACACCTTCCTCTCTCCTCCCCCTTTCTCTCCTCCTCCCCCTCCTCCACCCTCCTCCTCCCCCTTTCTCCCTGTCCTCCCCTCCTCCCCCTTTCTCTCCTCCTCCCCCTTTCTCCCTCTCCTCCCTCCTCCTCTCCCTTTCTCCTCTTCGTTTGGGATTTCCTTGCCGATCTTTCTTCTCATTTCTTCCTCCCTTTTCCTTCTCAGGTTTGTCTTCCACTTCTTTCATTTCATTCCCTTCTCGTTTGCGTTTGAAGGAAACGGCGCGCTGAAGTGTGGTCGTCCATTTTTTTGTGTCGCTGGTTGACTCCTAAAGCTATATTTCCTTTTGGTCAACAGACCGGCTCCTCTCAGCTTCTACTCACACACACACTCACACACACGCACGCAGACTCAATGGCGCATCTTAACCTGTCAATCACATGTCAATCACATTTGTCCGTTCCACTAATGACTAATAATTAGCTGTATGATAATAACTGTATGATATTAACTCTATGATGTTGACTGTTTTTGTTGTCAAATGTTCTTGTGCATCATTTTTGTTTCTTTCTTTTGTGCTTTATATACCGTCTGCAATTTAGCTTTGAAATGTAATGCAACAAAATGTAATGATTGTATTGTTTTAACAACTCATGATGCTTCATCCTACTTTAATCCACCATGCTTTGCTCAGACAACCATAACCCATAATTGTATGCATTTATTTTAATTATTTTAACCTTGGCTGAACCACTCCACGTCATACCCCCTCACCCTCTCCCTCTCTCCCCTGTTCTCTGACTTGGTACGTTCCAGGGCTATGTCACAGTCAGTGAACTCAATGAGCTTTACTCCCAGCTCGGGGCGGAGCCTAAACCCGCCCCCGCCCCCATTTCGCCAAATTCCCCCGCCGAATCCGAGCTTAGCTCCTCCCCCGACGGCGACGCTCCGAAATCGTCCGAGGATGAGGTGTGTGTTGTTGTCCACAAGGTCAAACTTTCTAATTTCTGCCTGAAATTCCTTATTCCACACATAGACGACTCTGTGGTCTTTCCTGCTTCCTCCTTCCTGCTTCCTGTCTAAACTTTTCCTACTCCTTTTCCCCACTTCCCAACTTTTCCCACCAGCTCTGTCACTTCCGCCCTGCTGTCAACTTCCCCCTCTCCTCTTCCCACACTCCCTCTTCCTCCTCTTCCTCCTCCTCCTCCTCCTCCCACCACCACCGGCGGCACCGCCCTCTCTCCAAAACGGCCTCTGTTCATTGGCCGGAGAACATGGTGTCCTACCGAGAACCCTCCCCCCTCCCCGACTCCCCTCCTGCTCTCCCTCCTCTTCCTCCTCCTCTTCCTCCTCCTCCTCCTCCTCCTCCTCCTCCTCCTCCTCTTCCTCCTCCTCCTCCTCCTCCTCCTCTCCCTGTCAAAAAAAATCACAGCCACCACCGTCACAGGCAGGTAAAGTGTGTATGTGTGTGTGTGTGTTTTAAATAAATGGGTGGTGACGTGTGAGTTCTGTTATGTGTCTGTGTGGGTGATGGTCTGGCATTATATTGGCATGTATCATATTCACACCGTGTGTGTGTGTGTGTGTGTGTGTGCGCGTGTGTGTGTGTGTGTGTGTGTGTGTGTACGTGTGTGTGTCTCCAGCACTTCCGACTCCT
>PIJE02001121.1:115281-120281 GCA_002895965.2 Coryphaenoides rupestris | reverse complement strand
TCTACTTGCTTCCCTACCGTTTGGAGTTGTGGGTTATTGCATTCGAGAGTAGTCACAATTCATTTTCACAATAGGCGCTTGTGTGTTTCTAAAGCGGTTAAACAGTAAAAGGTGATGGGTCTTCACAACTTTCATGGAAACGTTATCCGACCTTACCAATGCTGCCCCACTGTGGCATGAGTACATCATAAGACAGTGGGGCAACATCGGTTTAGGCATCAAACACCAAGCGTTTAGTCGCGAGAGGCATGGATGTCCAAACTGCACTTATCTCGCGCTCAAACGCATTTTGCAGCCACGCACACAATAACCTCATAAGACGCTATTGCCCAATGATCCCTCTGTATGTATCTTGTGCTGGTGCACCTCTACTTGCTTCCCTACCGTTTTGGAGTTGGGGGTTATTGCATTCGAGAGTAGTTCACAATTCATTTTCACAATAGGCGCTTGTGTGTTTCTAAGCGGTTAAACAGTAAAAGGTGATGGGTCTTCACAACTTTCATGGAAACGTTTATCCGACCTTACCAATGCTTGTGTGGGCATGAGTACATCATAAGACAGTGGGGCAACATCGGTTTAGGCATCAAACACCAAGCGTTTAGTCGCGAGAGGCATGGATGTCCAAACTGCACTTATCTCGCGCTCAAACGCATTTTTGCAGCCACGCACACAATAACCTCATAAGACGCTATTGCCCAATGATCCCTCTGTATGTATCTTGTGCTGGTGCACCTCTACTTGCTTCCCTACCGTTTTGGAGTTGGGGGGTTATTGCATTCGAGAGTAGTTCACAATTCATTTTCACAATAGGCGCTTGGTGTGTGTAGGTCAAAAAGAGAAACAAATGGAGACGGCTGTACTCTATACATGTGACGCTTTGTCAACTTTTGAGACGTAAAGTCATTTTCAAAACCCCGGGTATCCGTTCCTTTGATCCGACCATTTTCGTCTTTTTTCTTGCGCCTTTTCCTGCGTCTGAGATTAGTTTCACATTTCACCACCGAGACGAAGGAGGAGGAAGAGAGAGGAGAGTGATGCGCGCACACACACACACACACACACACACAGACACACACACACACAGACACACACACACACACACACACACACACAGACACAGACACACACACACACACACACACACACACACACACACACACACACACACACACACACACACAGACACACACACACACACACACACACACACACACACAGAGACACACACACAGACACACACACACACACACACACAGACACACACACACACACACACACACGCGCTCAAACGCATTTTGCAGCCACGCACACAATAACCTCATAAGACGCTATTGCCCAATGATCCCTCTGTATGTATCTTGTGCTGGTGCACCTCTACTTGCTTCCCTACCGTTTTGGAGTTGGGGGGTTATTGCATTCGAGAGTAGTTCACAATTCATTTTCACAATAGGCGCGTGTGTGTTTCTAAGCGGTTAAACAGTAAAAGGTGATGGGTCTTCACAACTTTCATGGAAACGTTTATCCGACCTTACCAATGCTTGTGTGGCGACATAAGAAGTACAACATATATAAGACAGTACAACACACATTCTAGCATCAGCATGATCACATATGCAACACCACACACAAAACACACACACACACACACACACACATCACACACACACATGACACACACACACACACACACACACACACACACACACCAGACACACACACGCACACCAGACACACACACACACACACACACACACACACACACACACACACACACACACACAACAACACACAACAACACACACACACACACACACACACATACACACAGATACACACACACACACACACACACACACACACACACACACACACACACACACACACACACACACAGGCCATAACACACACACTCCCTGCGCCGCCGCTCCTCGTCCAGCCGCCTTGCGCACCTCCACTCCCGCTCCTGCAACAGGGGGGGGGGAGTGGTGCAGGAGCGGGGATGGAGGTGCGCAAGGCGGCGCTGGACGAGGAGCGGCGGCGCAGGAGGACCTGGAGAAGAGGCTGCAGGAGGAGACCAGCAGGAGCAGAAGATCATCGACCGCGAGGTCAAACTCAGCCGGGGAGACAGAGACAAAAGTCTACTGAGGAATTCGAGCGATAATTGAGCGTAGTTATTTGAAATGGTTTCTGAACGGGTTTAGAAGTGTTTTTTGGTGAATCCATCTTGCTGTCAATCACATGTCAATCAATGTCAATGTCATCACATGTCATACAATGGCCTTCATGTGTGCACAGGAGGGAGGGAGGGAGCAGATAGGGAGGGGCGTTTCTGGGAATATATTTTCAAGATGTTCTTCTTTTTTACAACCATACTATCTTACCTAGCTGATTCATTCATAATATATTTAGGATTTATATTATTTATTTTACTCTTCTTTCAGTCGCGACCTCTGACCCGCTACCTGCCCGTGCGCAAGGACGACTTGACTCGCGCTCGCCACTCGAGTCTGCGCGGCCACAGCGCCGACACCTGCTTCACCTGTCATCACGGAGAAGACCTGCCGCGCGCTACCTGGTCAAGATGCGGCAGCAGATCAAGACCTGGAAGAACGCTGGTTCGTCTTCGACCGCAACCGCCGCACGCTGTCCTACTACGCAGGTGAGGCCGCAACCACAGACCTGTCCTTTAACAGGTGCGCCGCACCTGTCCTACCCACGCAGGTGAGGCCTGCACAGGTAACCATACTAATGCAGGTGATGAAAATCGACATGATCTTGGTCTCTTGATGATTTTAGATGCAGATGCAAACATGTGAATTCCTAAGTCGACCCTAAGTGATGTTGTGTTATGGCAGCTAAACTTGTGGAAAGTCTGCAGAGTTTAAGTGAGCTTTTTTGTGTTCATCGTTCCTTGCAGACAAGCATGAAGCCAAGCTGAAAGGAGTCATCTACTTCCAAGCCATCGAGGAGGTGTATTATGACCACTTGAAGACGCCACAAGGTGAGTGTGTGTGTGTTGTGTGTGTTGTGTGCCAATATGAGCATAACACAAGCATGTGATTGCAGAAATAACAGAGACACATTGTAATAGCAGTACGTCAGTCCTACGCGATGTTCCATCAAAATTGTATCAAATTATTACTCATATTCATCTTCTTCTTACCCTTTCATCGCCTTGGTCTATCCACCCTCTTCTCCTCTTCATTTCCTCCCTCTGCATTCTCTTCTCTCTGTCTCCTTGTCTCTCTCCTCTGTTCCCCCTCTACTCTTCTCTCCTTATTCATCTCCCCCCTCCCGACTCCACCAGAGTCCCAACCCGTCCGCTGACCTTCAGTGTGTAGACCACGATCCGCGGATCTCACTAATGGTGGCTTCGTCGCCGAGGCCTATGATGGTCTGGGAATGGTCGCATAACTCAGCAAACCACAAGTCACTCAGAGGACGGGCGAGGTCCACCCCAGCTTCGATGCTCGTACCCGCCGGGCACCCGAGCCGGTTGTTCTCAGTCCCCCCACTGCTCCCGCCACCTCTTTCTATGGGCACAGGTGAAACAGATAGGGGCGCGGACTTCTTTGTACTTTCTTGTCTCCCACTTAGCTTATTTCTGCTTTTAATATATTCATTTGGACTCATTCTAAATAGCGTGATGCTTTCCAATCGGTCAGAACAAGAAGCCAACAAACCCAGGCCGATGTGTGTGTATGTGCTGTGTGCTGTGAATCTTAGTTGTGGTGTTCGTCGCACACCCCAGGACGACACCAGCAAGAGCTCGTTGTGTGTGTTGCGCTTCAACACAATAGCCACATGAACTGATCTTTTCGTTCGGTTATGTATGAGCGTTGAACAAATGAAGCACAGAGTGTTAACTCTATAGCGTGCTCCCTGTACAGAGAACTTTCGCCCCGAGAGACGTAATATAAGAGGAATGATTGCCTCATAACTCAACCGACGATGACTTCTCTCTCAGGTAGAAAGCTTTACCCCGATCGGCAAACGGAATTCCAGTTTGTTCATCCCATGAATGTCATGTGGCCTTCACGAGACTCCGGTTTGCGCCTAGCAATGTTAAATTGTCTTCGTATCCCGTCAGCGCGAATTAGAGTTCGTCGTAAACAAGTCGAACGCCCCCTGTTTATTAATGACTAGGATATAACTTCATTTCAATAATCAATGAGAGGTTCGTTGAGGACAATCAGCTGTAACATCCTATGTGATAAAACCTTTTGTGACGAAAGGGGCATGTTTAATTCTAATGCCTTTGTCGTCCTTGAATCCTGAGCACTAACTATTGGACAGTGACTGGGTTATTCTTGTGAAAAAGAACATAAACTATGTGTCAGTAACAACTTAAATCAACGAATGTGATTCTGGAGATTGGTTTGGGCAGTCCCGTGACGAACACTTGAGTGAATGTAACTACTATTCTATTTGTGTCGCCACCGACTCTCGGACTCTCGTGCTTATGGTCGATAACACACAACCAAAAAAAGGAACCAAAAAACCACGTGATGTATTTATAATTTGAACATGACCATTAAGATGTGCATACACAGGTTTGATAATTGCTCGCAAGTACGGACAGATGAGTTATGGAAAGGTTTCTCTGCATTACTTTGTATTACTTTTTTTTGCTTGTGTTCACATTGCTTCGGACCGTAAAGCCATATAAAATAGGGACATCTATCGATGCTCAAAGCGTCTTAAAAGTGACCGTGGTGTCTTTTATTATATTCTATTATTTATTTTATTTATGTACTATTCAACTTTGTGCTAGAAGACGATGCATGTGTATTGTACAGGTCATGACATTGTTTTATACAGGTACATTAAGCTATTAACAGATTTAGCCCAGACTTGGATAGATATTTTTAGAAGACTTGATTGAAAGTTGACATTGATTTTGGAATAGTAGTGATTTCTCCATCATCATAGTTATATCCACATTTATTTCACAAGGGTATCAGAACAAATATCTTCAGGACAAAGAAATGTCTCTTCTT
>PIJE02001121.1:96660-115256 GCA_002895965.2 Coryphaenoides rupestris | reverse complement strand
ACGGGGGGGGGGGGGGTCGTGAGGAGGCGCACGGTCAACACAACACAACACAACAGAGCAACGACAAACACAGAACAACACAACACAACAGAGCAACGACAAAACACAATACAACACAACAGAACACAACACAAGAGCAACAAACACAGAACACAAGACCTGAAAGCGAATCATCCCGACGTGTGTGTATAGAATACAGAGAGAGTGTGTGTGTGCGTGTCTATAAATGTGTGTGTGTGTGCGTATAGAATATAGACTGTAAGTGTGTGTGTGTGTGTGTGTGTGTGTGTGTGTGTGTGTGTGTGTGTGTGTGTGTGTGTGTGTGTGTGTGTGCGTGTGTGTGCGTGTGTTACCTTGTGTTCCAGGAGGCGACTTTTCTCTGCCTGAGCCTCCAGCAACATCCTCTCCATCTCCTCCAGCCTCGCCACGTTGGACGTACTGGCACTACACACACACACACACACACACACACACACAACACACACACACACACACACACACACACACACACACACACACACACACACACACACAGACACACACACACACACGCGATACATTAGCACGGTGTAATCAACAGGACATATGGTTGCGAGTAAACACGTTTCTACGAAATATTTCTAATTAAAAAAAATATATGTATATATTTGCACAGCGTGTTCCACTCGTGCGCAGCTGAATTAAAGACTCGAGGCGCGCGCGGGTTTTTCCGAGTTTTCTCCGCGTATTGGCAGCTAATAAAATCGCTCAGCTGCTTTCCGTTCCACTTCAAAGGGAGAAAACACCTGGAACCATTCATCACCCTGACCCGGACCCCCCCCCCCCCCCCCCCCCCCCCCCCCCCCCCCCCCCGTGTCCGGACACATGGTCACATCCAATCTACACCTTCCCCTGCACACGTCACCACCGCCCCACGTCCCCACATCCTCACCATCCACACCACCCCTCCATCTACACATCGATGTTCTCCGCAAGTGTGTCGCTACCTCGGTGGGGTCTTCCCCCTGATCACACTCTAGATCTCTTGATGGTCTCTTGATTTTCGGTTTGAAAATGTCTCCCAGACCAGTCTTGTATCGCCTAATAGCCACAAGCGAACCACTACTAACCACTGAAGTGGGGTCGCAGAGCGATGTGTGATGACCTTCACCTGGACGCACAAAAGTTAAAGTCGCGGTTGAAAACACTTTCCAGAGCTAGAAAATGATGGGGTCACATGGTCCGAAAAAGGTCGTGAACCACACCGCTCTAGGTCCTCCATACTGTACATTCTATATCTGTGGTGCAGGAGCGGGAGATGGAGGTGCGCAAGGCGGCGCTGGACGAGGAGCGGCGGCGCAGGGAGGACCTGGAGAAGAGGCTGCAGGAGGAGACCAGCAGGAGGCAGAAGCTCATCGACCGCGAGGTCAAACTGCGGGAGAAGCAGAGAGCCCAGGTGAGGAGGGAGAGACGACGACTTAGTGAACACAAAATGGAATCAATCTTTGAACTTTGAGGCCAGATTTACGAGCGATTATTTGAGCGTAGTTAGTTTTGAAATGGCATCGCTGTCTGTCAGCTATCAGCGAGTGAAATGTGAAATGAGAATATCAAGTTTCTGAATGGGTTTGGAGTGTTTTGGTGAATCCATCTTGCCTGTCAATCACATGTCAATCACATGTCAATCACATGTCAATCACATGGCCTTCATGTGTGCACAGGAGGGAGGGAGGGAGCAGATAGGGAGGGGGCGTTTCTGGGAATATATTTTCAAGATGTCTCCTCTCTTTTACAACCATACTATCTTACCTAGCTGATTCATTCATATATATATTACAGGATTTCATTCATTTATTTCACTCTTCTTCCAGTCGCGACCTCTGACCCGCTACCTGCCCGTGCGCAAGGACGACTTTGACCTGCGCTCGCACATCGAGTCTGCGGGCCACAGCGCCGACACCTGCTTCCACCTGTCCATCACGGAGAAGACCTGCCGCGGCTACCTGGTCAAGATGGGCGGCAAGATCAAGACCTGGAAGAAACGCTGGTTCGTCTTCGACCGCAACCGCCGCACGCTGTCCTACTACGCAGGTGAGGCCGCAACCACAGCACCTGTCCTATTACACAGGTGACGCCGCACCTGTCCTACCACGCAGGTAAGGCCGCACCTGTCCTACCACACAGGTGAGGCCGCACCTGTCCTACTACGCAGGTGAGGCTGCACCTGTCCTACTATGCAGGTGATGATCAACATGATCTTGGTCTCTTGATGATTTTGTACATGCAGATGCAAACATGTGAATTCCTAAAGTGAACTTGACCCTAAGTTGATGTTGTGTTGATGGCAGCTAACTTGTGGAAGGTCTGCAGTCTAAAGTGAGCTTGTTTTGTGTTCATCGTTCCTTGCAGACAAGCATGAAGCCAAGCTGAAAGGAGTCATCTACTTCCAAGCCATCGAGGAGGTGTATTATGACCACTTGAAGAACGCACACAAGGTGAGTGTGTGTGTTTGCTTGTGTGTGTTTGTGTGTGTGTGTGTGTGCCAAATATGAGCATAACACAAGCATTGATTGCAGAAATAACAGAGACACAATTGTAAGGTAGTCAGTCCTACGCGATGTTCCATCAAAATTGTATCAAATATTTACTCATATCATCTTCTTCTTAACCTTTCATCCACTTTGTCTCTCCATCCTCTTCCTCCCTCTCCTTCTCTTCCTCATCACTCTCTCTCTCTCTGTCTCTCTGTCTCTCTCTCTGTCTCCCCCTCTCTCTCTCTCTCTCTCTCCCCCCCTTCCCATCCACCAGAGCCCCAACCCGTCGCTGACCTTCAGTGTGAAGACCCACGACCGGGTCTACTACATGGTGGCTCCGTCGCCCGAGGCCATGAGGATCTGGATGGACGTCATCGTCACCGGCGCCGAGGGCTACACCCAGTTCATGGTGTAGCCGCGGCAACCCCGGCCCGTTGTTTCACACCCCCACCTGTCACCGCCCCCTTTTTTTTTGGGGTGGGAGGGGGCGGGATTTATTTGTATTTTTTGTGTATTTCATGTTTGTAATTTTCATGTGTATCTACATTCTAAAATGGATGACATTTCCGTGTGTGTGTGTGTGTGTGTGTGTGTGTGTGTGTGTGTGTGTGTGTGTGTGTGTGTGTGTGTGTGGCTTCAACACACCAGCCAACATGACTGACTTTTCGTTCGTTTGTTTGATTGAATGAACAAAGAAGTGTTCTCTATAGCGTGTCCCTTAAGAGACCTTTCCCCCCCGAGATGTCAAATAAGAAGAATTGACCTCATAACTCACCGAATGACTTTTCCTCGGTAAGAAAAGCTTTACGATGGGAAAACGACATCCAGTTTGTTCCTCCAATGCTGTCATGTGCGTTACGACGGCGGTCTCTGCGCCTAGCAAATGTTAATTGTCTTCGTTCGGACTATAGAGTCGTCGTAAACCAATTCGAAGGCCCTGTTATTTAATGACACATATATTCCATTCATGATCAATGAGAGGATTCCGTCTAAGGACACTGCTTAGACATCCTTGTGTAAACCTTTTTGACGAAAGGCCTGTTTTTTCTAATGTCTTGTGCCTTTGAAATCCTGAGCAACACTATTGGCCAGTGAGTGGCTTTTCTTGGAAAAGAATAAATATTGTGTTTACAATTCATCAGGAATGTGACTGAATGGTTTGGCGATCCACGTGGAGACTGAGTGAAATGTAAATACATATTTCTTTTTTGTGTCGGCCACAGACTCTCGGACTCTCGCTGACTTAAGTGGTCAGCATGTGATGTATTTTATATGTTGAATGACCATTAAATGTGCTATAAGGATTATAATGCCTCGCAGTCGGAGCGAGAATGGAGTTTATGGAGTGTTTATTGCATTACTTTTTACTTTTTTTTGTGTGTCACGACTGCTTCGGACCGTAACCATATAAGTGGAAACATCTTCGTCTCAGGTCTTAAGTGAGTGAGTGTCTTTTTTATTTTATTTTATTTTATTTTGTACTTTCATTTGTGCTGAGAGATGCATGTGTATGTGTACAGGTCCATTGACATTGTTTTTATACGTCACATACATTTACTGTAGCGTCATGGTGCTATTTGAATTGACATTGAATTTGAATTGACATTGAATTTGAATTTACGTTGAATTTCATCATCATCATCCTCATCATCCACCTTTATTTCACCAAGGGGGTTAATTCAGAACAAATTCTTCCAGGCAAAGAGACATTGTAATTGATGACACCTTTTTACTGTGCCTAAACCCCCTCTCTAAATTGTTTAATATATATATTATGTTGTTCTGTGTGCCATCCTGCCAACCTGATGACCAGTACACCCGTAATCATTTTGGACAAAATAATTGTACAGTTTTGTTTTCGTTCTGTTTATGTTCCACATGTATTATATATGGTGTCTATAATTGTTGTTTTTATCATACAACTCCTCTCAATCATGTTGTGCCTTTACCCTGCTACTGTCGGGGACATGTTACATTGTATTGTACTGTTATATTACCTGCTATAATCACAAAGACATGGATACGTCTATTATCATATACCAACATGTGGTTGGAAAAAGAATAAATATGAGGCTTTGTGAAAAGGACATTTTTAAAAGAAGGTTGCCGTTTGATATCAACTGGGAAATTACCTGAAAAACGCATCGACTCGAATCACAAATCTATCATCACACACCGAGTGTGTGTGTGTGTGTGAGTGTGTGTGTCTGTTCCATTCCACCAGCAGAGAGAACTTTTACTTTGGAATCTACCAGTACTTTTACATTACCAGTTTTACATGATTTTTTATTTTTATTTTTTATTGAATGCCTCATTTACAAAAAAAACCACAGATTATATTATATTTATGGCTTTAACAATGCATGTATCTTTCTATTTTAATATCAATAAAAAAACACTATCCTTAACGTTATTTGCAGTTTTGTCATTTGTAATATACTTGGAAACATTTTGCACCTATTTTTAATTTACCTATGAAATTAGGTATGTGTTATAATATTTGACCAGGGTTTGATCCATAGGCTATAAACAATAAATCCCTGGCAGAACTGCGCCCTCTGGCGTCCGTTTGCTGCTATTGTCATAGTAAAGAACCAAGGTAAACATACAGCGCCCCCGTGTGGCGAACGACAAGAAGTACACACAATCTGTTCCCTCCAGAGATGGACCCAAGCGCCACATTGACTCAGAAAATATAGGATGTATTTATATTAATGTAGTTTTATTCTCAACAATTTCCAATACTCCATTGGAAAGAATTGAAAAACATCACAACAACACAATCCTATATTTGGACTGTAATTCATTTCTTTGCACTCATGCTGTATGAGTGCAAAGAAATGAATTGCATCTAAGGGAGTTATAACTCATGCTGAATTAAATAGAAGCTAGACAAAGTCAAAAATAATAGTGACTATGGTATGGTATTTGTCTCTAAAATATTCTTCATTGATCCTCATCATCAGATTATTAGAGTACAATATGGAAGCAGCCTTTGATTCTGTAGCGTAGTCGTATGGTAATAAAATGTACCTGCAAATGTACTGGTATATATTTAGTTCTTTAGAAGTATATTTTAGATACTTATATATTTATACTAATATTTGATTGCAATATTGCAGCTTTGTTTACATATTTCTTTCTTATAGAATATCAGCAATTGTACATTTGTAAATGATGCCGACATTTGTAAATGAGATTAGTTTTGTTTTTGTTTTTATTTACCACTCGCTTTGGCAAATGTAAATGTACGTTTCCCATGCCAATAAAGCTCTTTAAATTGAAATTAGAATAAATTGAATTGGTAATAAAAACGCTCCTGGGTTTTGGGGGAAACGGCGAAACGGCGCCCCCTGTCGGTCGGCCCGGGTATCGTCTGTTCAGTTCTCTGCACTTTTTACATGTTTGCGCATGCGCAGCGACGCAAAACTCCCCATCGAAGCGCCGCACATAATAATAATACGAATAACGGTACCGCGGCAGCGCTATAACCCCAAAAGACGCCACAAAACGAGCTTTTTAATCGCTCAAACGAACTTTAATACGTAGCACAGTTATGTTGTCACCTTAAGTCGCGTTGTTTTGTGTCGCTCATGGTTTCTAAACGCGTCAGACCGTCGAAGAAAGTTGCGAAGTTGGCAGTTTGGTGAAGTTTGGCGGGCAGGCGGCGGGAAGAGGAGGCGGGAGGAGGAAGAGGAGGAAGAGGATGAACTTCGGAGTGGCCGCCGACTCCCTGCTGCTGTTCCGCGCCTGCGATGAGGGCGACTACGACACGGCCCGGGGGGTCCTGGAGCCCGACCACCACCTCCACCTCCACCAACACCATCACCACCACCACCCGGCGGAGGAGATGGAGGTGGTGGATAACATCAGCACCACCACCACCTCCACCTCCTCCACCGCCACCACCACCAGTACCAGTGGCCAGGGACCGGGACCGGCGGGAGGACCGGGTCGTGTACCCGTGGACGGCACCGACGAGGAGGGCAACACGGCGCTGCAGTTCGCGGCGGCCAGCGGCCACGAGGGCATCGTGCGGTTCCTGCTGCGCAAGGGCGCCTCGGTGGACGGCCGCAACCACTACGGCTGGACGCCCCTGATGCAGGCGGCCAGGTGGGGGGTGGTGGGGGTGGTGATGGTGGTGGATGGGTGGTGGGGGAGGTGATGGAGGTGATGATGGGTGGTGGTGGTGGGTTTGGGGTGGTGGAAGGTGGTGGTGGTGGCGTTGGTGGGGGTGATGGAGGTGGGCGTTGGTGGGGGTGATGGTGATGGTGGAGGGGGGTGCTGGGTGGAGGTGGGGGGGTGAGGTATGATTGGCTGGTGGCGGCTGGGTGGTGGAGGTGCTGGGAAGGTTAATTACAATAATCAGGGAATCATCTTTTATTGCCTTAGTTTTTGCCACCCCCCACCCCAAGGAATGGTGGCCTTTTGTGCGAATTGGTGTCTAACATGATCATTAAAACATAGTAAAAACAAGAAATTCGAAAAAGAATCTAAAAATAATAAAAAATAAAACATAAGCCAATAAAAAGGTGCCACTTTAAAGAAAAGATGTGGCGTTAATCAACGCAGTACTTCCATAGTGTTCAGATTGCTCAACTTCATGGGCCACATCCGGCCCCCGGGCCGCATGTTGGACACCCCTGCTTTACTGACATATCTCTATTTTGGCCATTTGACTTCAGTGTTTAGCTCAACCACCCCTCATCATCCTCCTCTTCTCTCTCTCTCTCTCTCTCTCTCTCTCTCTCTCTCTCTCTCTCTCAGGTTCGGACACCTGAACGTCGCCCACATGCTCCTGGAGAACGGCGCGGAAATCAACGGCCGCAACCGCCTGGGTGCCAGCGTCCTGTCCATGGCGGCCCGGGGAGGCCACACCCACGTGGTCAAGCTCCTCCTGGAGGGCGGGGCCTACGGTGGACGACTACGACCACCTGGAACCTGGCCGCCGAGGAGGAGGGCGTGTCCATCGGCAGCGGCAGTAGCGGGGGCAACACCAAACAACAGCAACAGGTATAGGCGCTATGTTATGTTCCCCCGGTCTGCAGGACTGCTGGTGTGCAACCTGTTTGCGTGTTTGTGTGTTTATTGTCTAATGTCTGTCGTTCACACCGTAGGTCCCAATCTCGTTTCTTTCCAGATGTGACACAGATCTGTTTTAGTTTTCCAAGAGTTTATATCTTGAGTCTGGCCTTGACACTGCAATGTGAACATCGTCAGGGCAAGAGATCGGATTCATCAGCAAAGCAAAAAGCGAGTTGAGCACACAGTCCTGTAATGTGGACCCTATAGACCTAAACCCACCGACCCAACCATCTCATCCCACCCACATTTACATTTACATTTAGGGATCATAGTGATAGTAAGTACCGTGGTCCATGCCTGAAGCACGCTGTATTCCTAAGGCAACATCTGTGCATTCCTGCACACCCTCTCTCTCCCTCTCTCTGTTCTCTGTACATTATGTATCCCAATACGGGGATACATAATGTAGTCTTTTTGTCTAAAGACTATTGCACTGTGTTTCATCACCACCACCGTTGTGACTGACCAGGGGGGTTTACGGTCTCGGGGGGGTGGGGGCGGGGTCAAAGGGTGGAGGGGGGGGGGGTCTGGGGACTCAGGTTTGGGGTCTCGGGGAGTGATTTGGGGACTGGGGTCTCAGGGCGTGATGGGGGGTCTGGGGTCTCATGGCAGGGGGTCTGGGATCTCAGGGTGGGGGATGGGGGGTTCTGGGGTCTCAGGGCAGGGCAGGGGGTCTGGGGTGGTCAGGGCGGGAGGGGGGTTCTGGGGTCTCAGGGCAGGAGGGCGGGGGGTCTGGGGTCTCGGTCGGAGATCCTCTGGGCGGCCTCCTTGGGGTCATGACACTGGTTGATGGCGTCACAGATCTCCTGGCTGTTCATGATGAAGTTGATGCCATCCGTGGTCAGCACCAGGAAGGAGTCGTTGACGTGCTGAAGCAGAAGCTGGCGTCCGACCCCTTGTGCTTCCCCCAGGCGCCGAAGGGCACCACGATGATGGTGCTGTTGTCCTCCGAGCCGTACTGCAGGGACTGGAGGGACAAAGACATGACATGCCGTGCATCACATCGTCTCACTCTGTCAAACTGCATAGATCCTTATCCAAAAGGACATAAAGAGTACATTTGTTGAAGGAGACATGGCCCTGGTACATAAAGATAAGAATAGAGCAGGTTGCAAGCATTCATAGTTGCAAGGTTAATAGAACGAGTTTCATAATTGCTAGGTTGCCTGCATAATAGCTGGGATAAGAGCAGACGTGCCATTCTGAGTGCATTACCAACATCTAAGAACATACAACACGCTAAACAATTCTAGTACTATTGTTTCGTTTATCTCTTGTGTTTTTCGTGTCCACAGTGTGTCGGGTTCAGGCGGTGGAGGGGGCAGGGAGTTCATGGACATCACGGCCCTGCTGGTGGCCTCGCTGCACGGCCACGAGGCGGCCCTGCGCCAGCTCCTGGAGTGGGGCTCCGACGTCAACTTCTCCCAGAAGACCACGGGCTGGGGAGCGCTGATGTTGGCCACCCTCAGCGGGAAGGTGGGTTGTGGTGGCTGGATGGAAGGAGCTAGACCCCCCCCCAAAAAAGACATTGATTTTAATAATAGTAGTTATTGTATGTCTATAGATGTGGGTAATACCCACTGCCCCTATGCCCTAAATGTAATAATGTAATGGAAGTTCTAAAGGCCGAATGCTTAACTAATACCATTCTGCTGTTTGTGTGTTACTGAGAGTTTAACTGTTTTCATTTTTGTCATCAAGGAATATCAGAAAAGCTTTGCTTTGAAAATGGAACTGCAGTGAAAGCGGTTAGCTGCTAGTATTCATCACGATACACGGAACGGAATGGCTATGGCGTGATTGGTCAAATGTCCCGCAGGTGGGCGTGGCGCAGCAGCTGGTGGAGAGAGGGGCGGACCCCGACCGCCTCAACGTGCTCTCCAAGACGGCCTTCGAGCTGACCATGGACCTCCGGCAGAGAGACCTCAAGAGCTACCTGGACCCCATCACCACTGTACGTCCTCAGACAGGTGAGGGGGACACCTGTGTGTGTGCGCGTGTGTGTGTGTGTGTGTGTGTGTGTGTGTGTGTGTGTGTGTGTGTGTGTGTGTCATTAACACCGAACCGCACTTGATGGGCCGGATGGTTTGTTACACTGAACCATCTGGGAAGTCGTCCTTTGGAACGGTTTGGAAAAAGGGCGAGCACTTTGGAAACCATCATCACCACCACGCCCGTAGGACTTCCTCATCGCAGCATGCTGATTGGTCCGAACCACTGGTGGTTCATCCACAAGCGGATAGCTTGAAGCCTGGCCAGATGGATTCTGTGTGTGCAGAGGCCTTTTGTGTGCGTGTGTGTGTGTGTGTGTGTGTGTGTGTGTGCTGTGTGTGTGGTGTGTGTGTGGTGTGTGTGTGTGTGTGTGTGTGTGATGTGTGTGTGTGTGTGTGTGTGTGTGTGTGTCTGTGTCTGTGTGTTGTGTGTGTGTTTGTGTGTGACTGTAAGGTCCTTCCCGGGTGTGTTGAAGAGGATAATGCTTTTCCCCGCCCTGGACGTCTGAGTCACTGTGGTGGTGGTGAGTAAATGTGGGCATTCCCCAACCAGTACATCATGTGTCATCATCTCCCTCCCTCCATCCCTCCTTCCTCCCCCTCCCTCTCCTCCTCCCTTCCTCCCTCCTTCCCTCCCTCCCCCACAGATGACGAGAAGAGGAGACCGGATGTGTTCAGCGCTCTCAAGTTAGGTGAGTCCCAAGCGCAAAGTCACACGTTGGAAAGAAAGAAACTAAAACTAAAAATACCGTCTAGTGACATCACAAGTGGGAGTGTCCACCTAGATGTATGCTGACTAGATCAGGTTACCTGTCGGTACGGTACAGTCTACTGGGCAGGCTGGTCGACTGATCTAGTAATCATACATCTAGGTGGACATTCCCACTTGTGATGTCACTAGACGGTAGTCACATGGCAATTGTGAAGATGGTTCTCTAAGACGCTGGGTTCAGGCGCGCTAGGTGTTGTTCTTTACACGTCAGGTCACATGTTTTCATCGCCCAGGGAACTCCCAGCTGGTCAAGGAGATACTGGAGGAGGACCCCGCCCAGGTGAACTCGTCCAATCAGGAGGGAGCGTCTCCGCTGATGATGGCGGCGGTCAGCGGGCAGCTGGAGGTGGTGCAGCTGATGGTGGAGAAGAACGCCGACATCGACAAACAAGATGGCGTCCACGGCTGGACCGCGCTGATGCAGGCCACCTACCACGGGTGGGCGAGAGCTAGCCGCTATGTACAGTAGCTATTGGGATCCTAATAAAGGAATGACTATCCAACGATTTTAGTGAATTGGTGCATAACATTGAACGTGGAACAGGAATTATGTACAAATTCGAAATATATATATATAAATTAAAATACAATAAAAATAAGCAATTAAAAGGTGCAATTTAAAGATCTGTGAAATGTGTGAGATGAGAAATTGTCCACTTAAAGATCTACACATGATTGAATCGACGGTTATTCTAATAAAAGTGGGTCCATTTTGTTTCCTTCTCCCCGACAGCAACAAGGATGTGGTGAAGTACCTGCTGAGCCAGGGGGCAGAGGTCAACCTGCGCGCTAAGAACGGATACACGGCCTTTGACCTGGTGATGCTGCTGAACGACCCAGGTACCGCCTAGCACCTTCCTACCCGCCGTCTGATCCTCCGCAGGACAAACTATATCTTCATTCTTTTCAGTCTTTTATTTTACGGGCTTCATCCTTCATCCTTAATTCCATCCCTCCTTAACTTGATTACGAGGGATGAATTAATTGTAATACTTGTCCATAGTTCTCTGACAAGGTCTGTTACTGTAACATCTTGCTGAACTAATAACCTTATACACTATAAAAGTAACTATAATAAACTATAAATAAATAAACTAATAAAAATTTTCTAGTGCCATATCTTTTCTTGTGATTTAAAAATAATTGGAAGGAAAGACCACAGATTTACGGCTATAATTTTTGGAATATTTGAACAAGTTTGCACCGAATTAACCGAAGTGAGAAAGATGAAGTCACTGAGAGGTATGGATGGCGGTTTTGATAAGTTGTTGGTTTCGTTAAGTTGTCTGTTAATTGCCCAGTGTGTGTGTGGTGTTGGTTGGTGTGTGTGTGTGTGTGTGTGTGGTGTGTGTGTGGTGTGTGTGTGTGTGTGTTGTGTGTGTGTGTGTTGGTGTGGGTGTGTCGGTGCATGTGTGCATACATTGCATGTGCTGTGCGCATGTTGTGTGTGTGTTGTGCGCATGTGTGACTTGTGTGGGTGTGTGTGTGGTGTGGCATGCATGTGTGTGGATGGTGTGTGTGTGTGCGTCTCCACAGACACGGAGCTGGTGCGCCTGCTGGCCGCCGTGTGCATGCGGGTGGACAAGCACAAGGGGAAGCATCGCGGCCGAGCCTCCACGCTGCGCTCCAAGAACCGCCCGTCTCTAAACAACGTCCCCGCGCCGCCCGACGACAAGGGAGGTCTCAAGGTACCGCTGGCCACGCCCATTTAACACCTGTTGAGGAACCACAGGTGTAGCGCTATTAACATTAATGATGGGTCCATTGGATTTCAGTCTGGCAGTATAGCACTTAACTTATTAATTTTTTATAAATATATCTTACTTTTATGGTTTTATGGTCTATTCGGCGTATACACTTTACATGTATTATTCTATTGTTTTTATTCTTCTGTTGTTATTATTATAATTATTATTATTATCACAGTATTACATGAAAAAAATGTTGCCATCTGAATACCTTATCTTGCCTATATATTTTAATATTTGACTGTACATTTGTAAATCTGTTAGTTTATTTTTTTATTATTCTGTTGATTTCTCTATTGTTTTATTGTACTGTATCGCTATGCAACCTGGCACAACTTTATTAATCCTTCAGGATTAATAAATAAAACCCACCTAATGTTAAAACACACAGACACAGACACACACACGCACGTTATGCTTTTGTTGGAACAGTAGAATATTGCTCGGTTATTCATTTTTATGAATAAAGTATGACACAATAAACTCACATCTGCTGAGTTGGTTCCTAAAAACCCACTTCCTTCCCTCCAGTCCTGGTGGAACAGAATGTCCAATCGATTCCGTCGGCTCAAGCTGACCCACACCCTGCGGCACGGCCTGTCGTCCAATCGCCTCGCTCCGTTCCCCGACGACACCGCCGAGCCCTCGTTGGACGCGACCCTACGGGTGAACAGGAAGCCGGTGGGCGGGGCCAACGGGGCGCTGGCGTCCACTTCCTCCACACTAGCGGTCAGCGACATCAGCACCATGTGGGCGGTGAAAAGCAAAGATTCCGGTGAGCCACGTTGAATTAAATATATAAATATATTAATATTAATATAATAATATTTAAATATACCCAATACATATCAGAATCATAATAATCAGCTTTATTGCCTTAGTTTTTGCAAACAAGGAATGTACTTTTGTGCCATTGGTGCATTGAACATTGAATATTAAACAGTAAGTAATAATGAATAAAGAAATTCTAAAAAATGCAAAAAATTCTAAAACAATCAAAAGTCTAAAATATATAGAATATAAGCAATGAAAAGGTATAATTTAATAAAAATGTGCAATTTAGTATCCAAAATGCAGTACAATATGCATACAAGTGATTGTTGTTATAAAGGTGGCGATGCTTGCAGTCGACTCACTAACTCACTGACTTTTTCACTAACTCTTATTTCTCCAGGTCTTGGGAGTGCAGCTTCAGAGAAGGAGGGAGCCCTCATCTCGACTATGGTAGTGTGATTAACTAACTCGTGTGAATAAGTTACCGTTGCAATGGTTTCTGCTTCTGTACACGCCACTAAAAAGGGACCTCCTCCAATGTCAGGACACAGGTGGACGTTGTAGAACGAACCAGTTTATTGCAGTGTGTGTGGATGCTTATACACAGAGCTGGTGGTAGCTGGGAGCATGCTAGTGCTCTCCCTTGAGTGTGTGTGTGTGTGTGTGTGTGTGTGTTGATGGCTGGTTTAATCTGTGATGCACCACCACCACCACAGGTGTGGAGCCCCACCCAACCCCAAGTCTCTAACTCGGGCCAGGTGAGGCTGCTTAAACCAGCCACCGTTCTCCATGTACAGGGTGTCTACAGATCCATCCATTCATAGTTACATAATCAGAATGGATGAAAACACTCATACAAATGATATATACAGTAATATGCAAATGGCTGCCCAGTAAGCAAACACACCAGTCCAGTCCTCTCGGTGGTGATTTGCTGAACTCATCCACAAGGGGGCACCACAACCCACATCTGGAAGCATCCGAGAAACATACAGTAGAAGCCTGTTGTGCTACTAGGATGCTTCCAGATGTGGCGAGGGAGGCTGATAAGCGTTATTTAAAAATGTATACTGTGGAGTCAAGCTATACACACACACATGTACACACTCACCATTTTAAATACATCAACAGCATAAATCACTGACAATTCTTTCATCAATATATCGTAAATGTAAGTTAAAGTGTGTTGCTGTAACCGGTTAGAACTCAAAGTGGCGATGAGTTCTTAAAATGTATGGAAGGTTCAAGATTCAAGAATTGGGTCTTAAAAGGGGTCTTAAAAAGGCATTAAAAAGTATTACATTTAACTTAAGTATTCCTGCATATACCCTGCAATCACTGTAAGGACATACATATACAACGCGATGAAAGTCACGTGAGAAATCCCCGCTCTGTGTGTCCGCCGGCGTGCTGCCGTAGCTGCGGGACGGCGCTCCGCTCACGCGGCTGCCCAACGACAAGCTGAAGGCGGTGATCCCTCCCTTCCTGCCGCCCTCCAGCTTCGAGGCGTGGAACTCGGACCGCTCGCGGCTCCTCAAGGAGGGGAAGAGCGAAGCCCCGCGGCTGCCCATGCCCCCCCAGCGCAAGCTGAACAGCAGCGGGAACTCTGACATCGTGAGTGTGTGTGTGAGAGAGAGTGTGTGTGTGTGTGTGTGTGTGTGTGTGTGTGTGTGTGTGTGTGTGTGTGTGTGTGTGTGTGTGTGGTGGGTGGAAACATTATGGGTCATTATGTTAAATCCTTATTATCTTATTACCATATTAACTTATTACTCTCTCACTCCCTCTCTGGCATTCTCTTGCTCCCTCTCTCTCGGTCTCTCTCTCTCTCCCCCCTATCTCTCTCATCTCTCTCTCTCTCCCCCCCTCTCTCTCTCTCTCCCCCCCTCTCTCTCCCTCTCCCCCATCTCTCTCTCTCTCTCTCCCCCATCTCTCTCTCTCTCCCCATCTCTCTCTCTCTCTCCCCATCTCTCTCGTTCTCACTCTCTCTCTCCCTCTCTCTCTCCCCCTCTCTCTCTCTCTCCCCTCTCTCTTTCTCACTCTCTCTCACTTCCTCCTCTCTCTCCCTCTGTCTCTCTGTCCCCTCCCTCTCTCTCTCCCGCTCTCTCTCAATCCCCCCTCCTCTCTCTCTCTCTCACTCTCTCTCCCTTGCTCTCACTCCCTCCCCCCCCCCCCCTCGTGTCTCTCTCTCTCTCCAGACCTCGGTCAGCCGGGTGGTCAGTCGCTCCATCAAGTTTCCCAGCATCCCCAAGGGCCCCTCCTCCTCCTCCCCGTCCAACTCGGGGCACTACCACTCGCCCCACTCCTCGGGGGGCTCCAACGGCGTGGCCGGACTCAACCGGGACTCGCACAACCGCTCTGGTAACACACACGGCCACCACAAGACGCCATGCCTTTGAAATGACTAATTTAGTTTCATATGGAAGAGATTTGCGGACGACCACCCATCATTCCAAGCTGTTAGTCAACGGGTTGCCTAACTTTTCAGCGCCCCGACACTCGGGAGAGAGAGTTTCTCATGTTTTGGATGATAGAAATCATTGCTGAAAGAGTTTCAACGTCATGGCTGAATATTTAGCTTTGACAATGTGAGATTTTGCGGGATTTCAGAAATTGTTGTCCGTATTAGTCAGTTAGACCTAAATGAGGGGGAAAAATCCTCAAGTTATCGTTTAAGAAGCTTATTTTAAGTAATTGCCGGCAAATCACCCGCATATTATACGGAAGAAAGTCTGATTAACCATCGCCTAAATCCCCGTTTATAGCTGGGTCACGGCGCCAATCTTTGGGCCAACTTTTAGAGGCATCCCTGCTCTCTGACCCCCTCTCCCACCACCTCCACCACCACTAGGGGGCAGCGCAGACAGCGTCCTGTCTCAGATCGCAGCGCAGAGGAAGAAGGCGGCGGCGGGGCTGGTGGATCCCAAGGTCCAGGCCCCCGAGAAGCAGAGCAGCCCGACCCCGACCCAGACCCAGAACCAGAACCAGACCCAGAATCAGCCCCAGCTGCCTGCCTCCGCCGCCGCACCCGGGCCCATCAGCCTCCCGGACGTCCACGCCACCCCCAGTCTGGTCGGCTCCGACGTCCATTCTAGTAGACGGGTACACAAACATTAGAAAAAGAACAAAACGGCCCCAGTGGATCGAAGATTGATATTGACGTGGAGTGGATGTCTTTGCTTTGTGCAGAAGGTGGACTTGAAGAAGAGGCCCCGGTCGGGGAACTCGTCCACGTCCAAGAGCACCTCGCCCACCCTGACGCCGTCGCCCTCCCCGACGCCCAAGCCCCCGGGCGACTCCCTGACCTCCGCCTCGTCGCACCCGCGCTCCAAGAGCAGCGGGGGGTCCAGTAGCGGCACCATTACCGATGAGGGTGAGGAGAGGGGAGGCGGAGGGAGGGAGGGAGGGAGAGAGAGAGATGTTGTATTAAACCCTTCAGATTGAACTCCTGTCTTGTCTATTATTGTCTTTAGATGAGCTGTCCAGTATCCTGAAGAAGCTTTCTCTGGAGAAATACCAGCCGATATTTGAGGAACAGGAGGTATCTGCTACGGATCCACGTAGAGTCAAATGTTTTCATCGCAAATTCTGTCAATTTAGCATTTTCACCATATTTGCGATGCTGTCAATTTAACGCATATTCTTACCTCTACTTCCTTCTTCTTCTTCTACTACTATCTGTTCCTCCTACCTTCTTCTTCTACTACTAATACTACCACGACTCCTCCAGGTGGACATGGAGGCCTTCCTCACGCTAACCGACGGGGACCTGAAGGAGCTGGGCATCAAAACGGACGGACCCAGACAGCAGATCCTGGCGGCCATCTCTGAGCTGAACGCCGGCAAGGTGCGCTTGATTTGACGTACTGTTGTGGCTTAGTGCTGACCGTCTCTCACGTGTCATGGTGGTGGTGGTGGGTGGAGGTGGTGGTGGTGGTGGTGATGGTGATGGAGGGGTGGTGGTGATGGTGGTGGTGATGGTGTGTCCCACAGGGCCGGGAGAGGCAGATCCTGCAGCAGACCATCCACAACTTCCAGTCGTCGTTCGGTAGCAGCGCCAGCAACTCCAGAGAGCCGGCACCCGGCCGATGTAAGTCTCTCTCTCTCTCTCTCTCTCTCTCTCTCTCTCTCTCTCTCTCTCTCTCTCCTCTCTCTCTCTCTCTCTCTTTATGCATCTCTCTCTCCGTCTCTCCTCCACATCACAGCTCCGACTGGCTGGTCGAGACACCAGGTTCGCTCCTCCAGCAAGAGGTAGCAGCACCCCCGCCTTGCCACCACCACCACCAGCACCTCCACGGCCTCCACCAAGTACCTCTCATCCGCCCGTCAAGCAGGGTCACAGGCACAGCCAAGTGTGTTGGATCCCCATCCTCCACCCTCCACACCCACACCCTGATGTGATGAGGGTGAAGGGTGGAGGAAGGCAGTTGTAAAGGATTCAGTTCAGACCTCTGGGCAGCCTCTCTAACGGGCACACGGGTGGTTAGTAACGGACGACACCTGCCACTAGTTCACGCGCGTTCAGCCACGAAAAAAGACTTAGCTAAGTGGTGGTGCGTTGTTGAACACCCTGCGGTGCGTAAAATCGGTTTAAATGCGTGTATAATACTAACTACTTCTTAACCGAGCAAGGGAGGTTAATAAGTACGTTTTATTATATGGCTTTTTTACGAGATACAAACTCAAATTTCGCACACCACCAAAAACAACAACAACAAAGTCAAAGCTTCCGCTCTGGATACAGAAATTTACTGAGCGTTGGTCTGGAATACGCGATCTCTGGACCACGTGGGAGCCAATCAGAATGCAGGAAGAAACACAGCCATAGAGTAATACAAAATACGCTTGCTGGTACAGTCACTGGCCTTGCCGTCCAGAATATCAGAGGACGTCCCAATCGAGTGAAGAGGTACGTGGACACAGGTACAGACATTACAGATGTCAGAAGGACAACACGTCTTCTAATGTCTTCAAATGAATGAATGAATGAATTAATTGCTGCATGGACGCTGCATTTTTTAATCGGGCGGGGTTTATACGCACATCTCTCCTGATTGGTTAGCACTTCTGACACGGCCACTAAACGGGCAAAAACGTTGCTCAAAGCCCGATGCACGCCATTTCGAGGAAACGCTCAATCGTTCCATGCGGAATCTGTGGCAAAGCGGTGCACGCCATGTTCAGATGGAACGCGTCTGTCCCGAGAGCCACGCCCCCGTCCCTTCTATCTCTCCGCCCACTGACGGAGATCAGACACGCCCACAGTCGTCTGCTGTCCTGCCGTCCTCTCCAGGGTGGCTCTCTATCGCTCCAGAGTGAAGAATAATGAACTATAACTATAAACTGCACAGAAAAAGGCCTGAGTGAATGTTGATCAAAAAGTGAATTTCTTTGTGTTTGTGTGTTGTTGTTTTTTGTTGTTTCTCGGTACGGAGCACGTTATAATAACCAACTATGAAAGGCAATAGACGGGAGAGAGAAAACGAGAATGTGAATGTAGCATAGGAACAAATAAATAATAGATAATAGAGAATGACATCATGTTTAATGACAAAGATGATGAAGATGAAGTGGTCGTTGCGAGCGGATAAGTGTGCGGCATGTTGATCAAATTGTTTATAGTAGATCAGAGTTATAACATAAATAAATATGATCAATCATGACGTGGTTTTATCTTTGTGTGTGTGTGTGTGTATATCCATGTTATGGAGTGTGT
>PIJE02001121.1:83631-96435 GCA_002895965.2 Coryphaenoides rupestris | reverse complement strand
CGCCACCACCACCACCAGCACCTCCACGGCCTCCACCAAGTACCTCTCATCCGCCCGTCAAGCAGGGTCACAGGCACAGCCAAGTGTGTTGGATCCCCATCCTCCACCCTCCACACCCACACCCTGATGTGATGAGGGTGAAGGGTGGAGGAAGGCAGTTGTAAAGGATTCAGTTCAGACCTCTGGGCAGCCTCTCTAACGGGCGGAGGACACACGGGTGGTTAGTAACGGACGACACCTGCCACTAGTTCACCAGCAGGGGGCACGTTCAGCCACGAAAAAAACTTAGCTAAGTGGTGGTGCGTTGTTGAACACCCTGCGGTGCGTAAAATCGGTTTAAATGCGTGTATAATACTAACTACTTCTTAACCGAGCAAGGGAGGTTAATAAGCACGTTTTATTATTTTATGAGATACAAACTCAAATTTCGCACACCGCCAAAAACAACAACAACAAAGTCAAAGCTTCCGCTCTGGATACGGAAATTTACTGAGCGTTGGTCTGGGTACGCGATCTCCGGACCATGTGGGAGCCAATCAGAATGCAGGAAGAAACACAGCCATAGAGTAATACAAAATACACTCGCTGGTACAGTCACTGGCCTTGCCGTCCAGAATATCAGAGGACGTCCCAATCGAGTGAAGAGGTACGTGGACACAGGTACAGACATTACAGATGTCAGAAGGAAAACACGTCTTCTAATGTCTTCAAATTAATTAATTAATTAATTAATTGCTGCATGGACGCTGCATTTTTTAATAGGGCGGGGTTTATACACACATCTCTCCTGATTGGTTAGCACTTCTGACACGGCCACTAAACGGGCAAAAACGTTGCTCAAAGCCCGATGCACGCCATTTCGAGGAAACGCTCAATCGTTCCGTGCGGAATCTGTGGCAAAGCGGTGCACGCCATGTTCAGATGGAACGCGTCTGTCCCGAGAGCCACGCCCCCGTCCCTTCTATCTCTCCGCCCACTGACGGAGATCAGACACGCCCACAGTCGTCTGCTGTCCTGCCGTCCTCTCCAGGGTGGCTCTCTATCGCTCCAGAGTGAAGAATAATGAACTATAACTAAACTGCACAGAAGAAGGCCTGAGTGAATGTTGATCAAAAAGTGAATTTCTTTGTGTTTGTGTGTTGTTGTTTTTTGTTGTTTCTCGGTACGGACCACGTTATAATAACCAACTATGAAAGGCAATAGACGGGAGAGAGAAAACGAGAATGTGAATGTAGCATAGGAACAAATAAATAATAGATAATAGAGAATGACATCATGTTTAATGACGAAGATGATGAAGATGAAGTGGTCGTTGCGAGCGGATAAGTGTGCGGCATGTTGATCAAATTGTTTATAGTAGATCAGAGTTATAACATAAATAAATATGATCAATCATGACGTGGTTTTATCTTTGTGTGTGTGTGTGTGTATATCCATGACTTATGGAAGAAACCGGGGGGGGGGGGGCGGTGAAATCCCAATAGACAATGATCCTGTTATTCAGTTATTAGTCTGTGTTTGACTTGTGTCTGCAAAGCACACACTGGACACTTTCCACCGGGCCTTTGTGCTCTCTCGGTCTATCTATCATAGTCGGCACGCCCTCTTGGTAAACAGGCCTGATTACACACAGGCCACGCATGAAGGGTCCGTGTGTCGTCTTCAAATATCACTTCAGCGCATAATCCCACGCGTGTATTCCCCGGGCTTTGGTATCGGATCTGTTCAAGATGGCTTTATTAATGGAGGTTGAGTCAGGGGTGGTCGTGGGGGGATTATACTGTGTAGAGATCAGAACCCATACTGATGTTGCCATCTGTAATGAAACACTTTGCTCAGTGAGTCTCTTAGTGAGGATGGAACTCGACCAAACAATAATCAGAGATAGTTTATTTGAATATGAATCATCTCGTGACTCGTCCGGTGAGATAAAAAGAAGAGGGGGGGGAAAAAGTGGCTTTCCAAGGGGAATCAGACAAAACACAAATTATGTTTCGGGGTATTTTCAACGTTGGCTCAAAAGGAAATAACATACAAACTATTTTCCATGACATCATCCCAAAAACAAGTTGGTATGTCGACGAGAATGTCGAAAACCTGTCAGCGCGCAAAGATGAAAGCATATTTCTTCTCTATTTCCAGTAAAAGAGCTCAATAAAAACCCTTCTAAATGAAGCAAGAGATTGCAGGAGCCTGTTTTCTCCCACTAGATGGCGACATCCCATTAGTGCTCCATGCTGTGGCACGCTGTGGTCCTTTAAAGACTTCTAGTTATCTTTCTTAAGACATCTCAGGTTGCCAGATTGTCCCAGCTTTATCTAGCCTCATATCTTCCCATTACTTGTTCATCACCGGAAGTCAATTACGAGTTGTAATAAATGATCCGCAACACCAGAAACCGGAGGGCCCCAATTATTGTGAATGACACATTTTATGCAATTCTAATTAATATTATTAATGTAGACCTGCGTATGTAGGCCTATTTGCGGCGTTTATTAATTTAACTTCATAATTAATTTAGCAAATAAAAAAGGGGAAGAGCTCTTAACTGTCACCTTGGAAACCAAACCATTAATAACCTCATGGCAAAGCGCTGTCGCTGTTTGCCACAGCGGTTTAAATGATTATTGATGCGCGGCGTACAGACAGGCTGGCGACAGGGTTCCTGTACGCTTTAATGAAAAGCATCATTCAAGAGAATAAGTCGGCTGGCTTTCTCCTCTCTCCCCTTTCTGCCCTCTCTCCCCCTCTCTCCCCCTCTCTCCCTCTCTCCCCGACTCAGAGGTGCCCAGTTCAGGGCCAAACTGCCATCTATGAGCAGGGGCGGTCGGGGTCGGCATCGGTGGGAGGTGGGGGAGAGAGAGAGATCTACTTGGAACAGATTAAGGATTGTTGTGGTGTGTGTGTGTGTGTGTGTGTGGCATGCAGTGCAAAGTGACGCACTCCTAATTCCGTCTCTGTTCGGTACATTCAAACGGCGCGGACCTGTGTGTGCCGTCGGTGATGCCAGCGGTGCCCTCGTCTGTCTGCCTGACCGAGTGAATAAGGTTCTCTAGTGCCAGCTGTGGTCACGCTGGGTAAAAACAGCCTGTCGTTCACTTCCCCCCCCCCCCCCCCCCCCCCAAGCAGCGTAATTCAGGGAACGATGAAGAAGAAGAAGACGAAGGAGCCAAAGAAATCAGTCTAGGAGGGCCTCAGGCCTTTAGGAACATCGAGCCAAGATGTCTGCCGCCAACGGGCCCCGGCGACGAAGAGGTAAAAATGTGCTTAGTGCAGTAAAGTGGTCCTAATAAGCTCATGTGTATTCCAGATCCAGGCCCTCGTAGCGATCCCAACCCTTCATCACTAGACCTCCTCTGAAGAGCCCCTGACTCAATGAGCTTGTTTTAATATCGCTAGACTTCATGTTCACTTTGTTATAATATTATTATCACTCTATTTACGTTGCCATTCTCAGGTGTGTTTAAAGAGGGTTTAAGGAGAGGAATGGAAAGCAAGATAGCAGAGAGATCTTCTTCTTGTCGTATTCGTAATGTTTACCAAACGCGGTGATCTTATGACTCATACGATTCACTTAGTGGCCCTCAGCCTCTGGCTGTACAAACTGTTGTGGTTCGGTGACGTGCATCACCTAGGCAGGGCAATGGAGTATGTGTGCGTGTGCCTGTGCACGCCTATGCATATGTGTGTGTGTGTGTGTGCACGTGTGTGTGCACGCCTGTATGTGTGTGTGCATATGCGTGTGTGCGCCACCTTGGTGTCTTGTGTATGTGTGTGCGTGTGTGCACCTATGCATGTGTATGTTTGTGTGTGTGCATGTGTGTGCACGCCTGAGCCTGTGCATGCCTTTGTGTGTGTGTGTGTGTGTGTGTGTGTGTGTGTGTGTGTGTGTGTGTGTGTGTGTGTGTGTGTGTGTGTGTGTGTGTGTGTGTGTGTGTGTGCCTTTGTGTGTGTGTGTCTGTGAGTGTGTGTGTAGGTGGACGTCCCAGGCCAGGTCTGCCGGCCCTTGATTTAGTGGTGTGCAGGGATTGCGGTATTTGTGCTTTGAGACACTCAGCCAGATGAAACACACACCCCTATCCCCCATCCACACACACACACTCACACACATATAGATCAAGAGAGGCAGAAACAAACATGGACGACGGGGTCCTCTCTGTCCGTGAATCCGCGCGGCGGCTTGACAGATGCGGGCCGACCAGACCAGATACGGTACGCGGCGTGACCCTTGCGTGACCGGATCTGATCGCCGCGTAAACCCAGCATTAAGCCCCCCCAACGCGTAATCCAAATGTCAACAAAAGATTAACTCTGCCACTGAATCCCCAAACAGTTTACCCTCCCGGGGGCCCGCTAGCCCCCACAGGCTCCAGGGTGCTGCGGCTGAAAAGTACCAGAGAATAAAACAAAGACGAGAGTATTACTTCATATTAATGCGTAGGCTATGTCGTCATCTGTATTTCTACATTCAACATTCAACATGATTATCCCTATTCCCACGCATTATCATGTCATTTTGGATAATTGTGATGCACACGGCATTGAATAGAGAATTGTAAATCAAAATTAATTGAGTGCATCTCAGCCCTGTTGAGTATTTAATGCTGAATCTGTTGGTAAAATTATGATTATTGACTATAATCATAATTGTCATGTTCTTTTGTAATGCAAAGTTACACTCAACCGACATTAAAACTTTTTTAAGTGTAGAATTGAAGACACGCATGCATTTGCCTTGTATGGTGGCTTGTGTGTGTGTGTGTGTGTGTGTGTGTGTGTGTGTGTGTGTGTGTGTGTGTGCGTGTGTGTGCGTGTGCGTGCGTCATGTCATGAACTTCCACAGGGCCCGACATCTACAGTCAGACTAATATGTGGGCTTACGTGACCTCGTCCAGATCGGCCCATCAGATGAGCTTCTCCCCATCGACTGAACCAAAGGCTTCTAATCTCACAATCTCACTTCCCAAATCATGACATCACCGCGCCCGGGCCGTAAGTCACCGCTATCGTCGGACGAGGTCAAGATGATCTCTGATTACACCGACACGCCCTCATACCCAGCCAGCCCTCGGCTTGTGGACGTGTTGATTCAGTAGATAAAACCGCTCGCGTTCCTCGACCAGTGCGGACGATAGTTGGGTTGTTTTGTCAATTTGTGTATTGATTGACATGCAGGGTTGGCCATCTTTTATCAGCTAATAGTATTGCTTTCCCAACAAGCGATTACCGCTCCGCTCCGTGTCAACATGTCTCCTGAGCCAAACGACAGATGACAGAGATGCCTTTGCTTTGCGTGGATCCCTGGCAATTTACAATATTGACTAGCCCATCAATTATACACGCCTATTACAATCAAAGCTGTCAAGACGCACGGCTAAACATGCCTGCTAGAGAGCCCGAGCGAGTCAAACAGGGACGTGCGATCGTCGATAAAAGCCACGTCTCGACTCCCGGCAGATGGCTTTGGGTATACGCTTCTCAGGCAAATGGTGGCTAATTATTCAGCCATGTATACTAAACCGCAAAACACAGACACGCCCTCACGGCAGACAAGACAAGTGCCCTTTTTGCCAGCCGCACGCACACACACTCACTCACACACACACACACACACACACACACACACACGTGTACAGGTGGAATACGTCGCGTGCGAAGGTCTACTTATGCCGCGGCTAATCTGGGAGGCAGCTTGGATAGGGTTGGCCGTGGATTTACACTGATACTCCCGGCTTAGACGGTAACCGCCGGTAAACATATAAACATCCCATCGAGACAGAGAGAGTGCCAGGAGGAAAGCACTGCCACATTTGCTCATTGGGGGATGCTATCAATATCGATAAGGTTTTGAGACAATGGAACCTCAATGGATGTGACGGGAGATGCAATATGATGGTGAAGTCAGCGAAAGGTACGGCACCGCGTTGGACCAAGCTGACCTGGCGTTTGAATGACTCACAACAAGTCACCATGTGTGGCTCCAAGCAGCCCGTCCGTGTTAGCATCGTACTACGTCCAGTTGGGTCCATTTAGATGTGGGACGGTGTCCAAGGAGTTGTCCAAGCAGAGTAAACCTCAGTCAGTCTGCGTCAAGCCACCCCGCTTGACAGCCTGTATCGTGGTTCTGAAATAAGTGGATACAAATATTTGCTGGTGTGTAATTGATTGCTTGTGTTCGTTGAGGGCCACCATCTGTATTCAAGTGTGATAAAACTTTGTAATTCTTTTTTGGGGCTCACCTTTCGTCTCTGCTAGTTGTGGGGTCATCTGCGGGACATACTGCTTCGTGAAACACCAAGTAGTATGAACTATATTAGTTGTTATAGCACTTTTTAATAGGGTTAATTGTATTGTAACGTTAATTTTATTTGTTGCACTCATCATGTGACATCATGTTATTATCATAGAGCAATTCTAAATCACGCGCACTATAATTAAATTAATCAGCCGTGTTAAAAGCACACGACAGCCCAGCGCCAACCGTAGTTAGCGCCACGCCAGCCAGGTACACTAATTACACATGAATGGCGGGAGCTTAATTAACAGGTGACTTTTTTTTCAGCCAAACAGAAAGCACCGTTGTAACGCCAGGTGAATAGCCAGTGGGCGCTGTGCTTTCTTCATGACGAGGGGATCACTTCTCAGGTTAGTTTGTGAATAGTGATGGATTTTAGTCATTAAGTGTTTCGAAACCTTTAGAAGTCAGTCAATTAAGCAACAGCTCACTTCAGGCCGTGGTATACGGTTATTATATCACAGCTAACGGCCGTGGTTCACAACCCCTTAGCTGTGATATACTGTAATAACCATATATGAAGTGAGCTATTGCTTTTACAAAATGGCCACCAAGCATGGCAATATGAAAGTCGGCTAGTAGACAATGTACATTACAATTTAAATAGTTTTTATTAACAGGTCAATAACAATTTTTCCAAAGAAATAGGCCCTACTGGCTGCCGGCACACGCGTTGCTATGCAACATGCGAGCGGTCAAACACATTACGACATAAACAGTTTTTATTTACATAATTTGGTTATTTATTTATATTCATTGGTATGTTGCCGTTTATTGTGCAACTAAAAAGTTGCATCGTTTGCTAGCTAGTTTGTTAGGGGGGCGTTCACCGACCGTTGCTAAGCAATCGGAACCTCTTTTTACACAGGCGGAGTGATACCAATTTGAGACTCGTAGCCGTGGTATATGGTTATTATATTATGATATTATATATATATTATATGGTTATTATATTATGTGTGGTTATTATATTATAATATTATATATATATTATATGGTTATATTATATTATGTATTGTTATTATATTATAATATTATATATAGATATATATATATGGTTATTATATATAATATTATATATTATTATATGTTAATTATTTATTATGTTATTATATTATATATTATATATTATTATATGTTATTATTATTATGTATTGTTTATTATATTATTATTATATAATTATTATTGTTTATATTATTATTATTATATATTATATGATTATGTTATTATTATATTATTATGCTGTATTGTATATATTATTATTATATAATGTGTATTGTTATATATTATATTTAATGTTATTATTATATATTATTATTATATAATGCTGTATTGTTATATATTATTATGTATTGTTATATATTATAATATTATATATATTATGGTTATTATTATGTATGGTTATTATATTATAATATATATACATATTATATGGTTATTATTTCACTAAAACAACAACTGTTTGACAGCTCTATTCTAGACAATTCTGCTGTTTTGATTCGACATGTGCGCCTGTGCTCACGGCGCATGCGTCATCGTTATGTCATACCCTCTAGAGGCGCGCTACCGTGGGCGCGTTACCGTGGGGGGGGGGGGGCGTGGCTTCGGCGCCGCTGTGTGTCTATGAAACAAAATCTTGAAGTGCGTTTTACTGTCAAGAGGAAGGTTGCGGGTTCGATTCCCAGCACAACACACACCGATCCACTGTGATATGCGTCCTGCAAAACATACTGTACGCTCATTTCCATTTATTTCCAGTGATTTTATTTATATTATTCTATGTTATTTCTCTATTGTTTATTCTATTGCTATGCCACAAGAATTTCCTTCGGGATTAATAAAGTTATATCTTATTTTATTTACCTTAGTGGTTTGACACAAATAAGAAATAAGACACGCCACACTAGAAAGCATACAATAAGAAAAATGCATTTATTTTTTTCTCAATAAAATACAAAGCAATATCCCCTTTTAAAAATATCTAAAACAAAAAAAGATCACTGTAAGTCCTTTGTCAACTACAGCAACAACCCATCTTGAAGGTTATTATAGGCTCCCCATAATAACCACCACACAAACAATGAGTCTTAAAGCGACCAATAGAACTATAGGTCTCCATTGTGGTCAATAAACCCCCCATTTACAGTTTAATTGTCAGATTATACACATGCAGGATGTGCAGTAAAAATATTTCATGAGCATTTGTCTGTGACGCCAAATCTGCACCAAAGGACATAAGCAGGTTTGGATTTATTCCACACAACACCCATGTGAATTGTAATATTTTTTTTTGGATTTATCTGCAATTGTACACACATGAAATACAAAGCAAAACGGTGTCAGTGGCTCAATTAATGTTCATAAATTATATATGCACGAATATTATATATATATTATATGGTTATTATATTATGTGTGGTTATTATATTATAATATTATATATATATTATATGGTTATTATATTATGTATGCTTATTATATTATAATATATATATGATATGGTTATTATATTATAATATTATATATATATTATATGGTTATTATATTATATGGTTATTATATTATGTATGGTTATTATATTATAATATTATATATATATTATATGGTTATTATATATTATGTTGTTATTATATTATAATATTATATATAGATATATTATATGGTTATTATATTATAATATTATATATATATTATATGATTATTATGTATGGTTATTATATTATAATATTTTATATATATATTATGTGGTTATTATATTATGTATGGTTATTATATTATAATATTATATATACATATTATATGGTTATTATTTCACTAAAACAACAACTGTTTGACAGCTCTATTCTAGACAATTCTGCTGTTTTGATTCGACATGTGCGCCTGTGCTCACGGCGCATGCGTCATCGTTATGTCATACCCTCTAGAGGCGCGCTACCGTGGGCGCGTTACCGTGGGGGGGGCGGGGGCGTGGCTTCGGCGCCGCTGTGTGTCTATGAAACAAAATCTTGAAGTGCGTTTTACTGTCAAGAGGAAGGTTGCGGGTTCGATTCCCAGCACAACACACACCGATCCACTGTGATATGCGTCCTGCAAAACATACTGTACGCTCATTTCCATTTATTTCCAGTGATTTTATTTATTTCATTTATTTTATTTGTATTATTCTACTGTTTATTTCTCTATTGTTTTATTCTATTGCTGTGCAACCTGCCACAAGAATTTCCTTCGGGATTAATAAAGTTATATCTTATTTTATTTACCTTAGTGGTTTGACAGAAATAAGAAATAAGACACGCCACACTAGAAAGCATACAATAAGAAAAATGCATTTATTTTTTTCTCAATAAAATACAAAGCAATATCCCCTTTTAAAAATATCTAAAACAAAAAAAGATCGCTGTAAGTCCTTTGTCAACTACAGCAACAACCCATCTTGAAGGTTATTATAGGCTCCCCATAATAACCACCACACAAACAATGACTCTTAAAGCGACCAATAGAACTATAGGTCTCCATTGTGGTCAATAAACCCCCCATTCACAGTTTAATTGTCAGATTATACACATGCAGGATGTGCAGTGAAATTAAGAATATTTCATGAGCATTTGTCTGTGACGCCAAATCTGCACCAAAGGACATAAGCAGGTTTGGATTTATTCCACACAACACCCATGTGAATTGTAATTTATTTTTTTGGATTTATCTGCAATTCTACACACATGAAATACAAAGCAAAACGGTGTCAGTGGCTCAATTAATGTTCAATAACATTCAATACTTGCACGCAGACAGTAAATCCAGTAAATATGCAATCAATAAAATAACCACACAAAAAATCATCCCCCTTCCTTGCAAATCCTGCGGAGAGATATTCGGTATCCAAACGTCCACTCCGTACTCTCCAACTGTACACACCGTCTCTCCTCTCCTCGGACCCGACGCACACTGACGCCCAGACTCCAACTGTGTCTCTCTCTCTCTCTCTCTCTCTCTCTCTCTCTCTCTCTCTCTCTCTCTCTCTCTCTCTCTCCGTGACTCACTCCCTCCCTCCCTCCCTTCCTCTCCCACAGAGAGTCACAGAGAGAGTGTGCGTGTCAGGGTGCTGCAGCTTCCCAGCCCCATCGCGTGTGACCCCTCCCCTCCGGCGGCTCAGCAATGTCCGTGCGTAAAAGTGCGCTCCGTGCGTAAAAGTGCGCTGCGCTGCGCTCTGTGGCCGCTTGGAGACGCGCCTGTGTGTGTGTGTGTGTGTGTGAGTGCGTGTCAGTGTGTGAGTGCGTGTGTGCGTGTGCGTGTGTGTGTGTGTGTTCAGAGTGTCGGTTTGCGAGGCTGTGAGAGAGTTGCGTGCGAAGGGCTCCACATGTCATTCAGAGGAGAGGAATCCGCCACCTGAACCGGTTGGCGACTATAAAGCATCCTCGGCCCCCACATCTGCCCCCCAAAAGCTTTGGAAACATCAGCAGCTCGCAAGGAACTCTCTCTCTCTCTCTCTCTCTGATATTGTGTATATATATATATTTTTTATTCCTCTGGATTATCCAAATTTGTTTGACTGTATACTGAGTGAGTGAGTGCACTTGTTGTTGGGAAGCCCTAGATCTATTTTTCTATTTTCATTTGAATGACTCAAGAGACCCAAACACTATACTGGAATTAACTGGTCACCACACCGTGTCTTGGTAAGCGACTGTCTGTCTGTCAAAGTGTTTTGTTTTGTTTTGTTGTTATTTTTGTTTGTTTGTTTGTTTGTTGACATTTTTGCACGTCGCAAGTCTGACGTGCAAACTTGCAAACAATTACATTCTGATAGTTCTTATTATTATTATTATTATTATTATTATTAGTAGTAGTAGTAGTAGTAGTAGTATTCTTATTATTATTGCAATAATGTGCACATGTGTGAAATGGCTCCCTAAGACATGCATTTCTTCTTTTTTGCGGGTTTTTTGTCAAATGAGTAACTTTGGAGTAAAGTTGTTGTTGTTGTTGTGGTTGTTCTTGTTGTTCTTGTTGTTGTTGTTGTCGTCTGCCAGCGCACCTGTCACCTGCACGGAGCGCCTCGCCATGATCCCTCCTGGAGACTGCATGTATGCAGGGCGCAAGAGGAGGAAACCCGTCCAGAAACAGTTAAGAAACACATTTATATTTCATTATTCTTCTAATTTTTGATGTATTGATTATTTGACCTGTTATTATTGCTGCACTGTTCATGTTCTGGGTCTTTTTATAGAGTCACTCTCTGACTTTCTCAACAATTATAAGTTGAGGCAATGTTTTTCTTTTTCTTTTTGCTGTGTTGTTTTGTAGATTAATTGCGTGTTAATTGATTTATTGATGCTTAAATAAAAAGTAAATACTTTTGCCTTTTGGCAGTCCATACTTTATGGACAAGCGCTGTCAGTACTTTGTGAACTGCCATAGACTGATCTATAAGTGTGTTGGCTGCACTTTTACATATTTTTTTTATGGTTTAACTTCAAGATATTTAAGGGCAGTTTTATCTCATGTGGAGGATACTTTTACTGTTAACATGTTAGTCGTGCTTCGTGAATTTATTCCAAACAATCTGACCCCTTTTAATTATTTGACACACACACAACTCACGTTAAACAAGTTCACTCCTTACACTTTTGACTAGTTAATAAAAAATAAAAACATGACTATTTGATCAGGCTACCAGACCTATTAAAACCCAATGACAATGTGTTTTAAAAGTTAGCACTCCGTCAGGAACTTCTGGAGATATTTGCACACACGGACACACACACACACACAACACACACACACGGACACACACACACAGACGCACACTCGGTAATACCAAACTGTACTCGGACACTCTGTGCGGAGAGGACAGGCGTCTAGCTGCGGCGGGGAAGCCTCTGGTCCACGGCAGAGCGGCGTTCTGGAGAGCCTGGCCTCGACCAAGGCCCGCCATGTTCGTTCTGGTCCACAAACTCACTTGTTGCGCAGTAAACGTGAACGAAAAAGGAAGGTTCTCGCCCCTGTAAACGGGACGCCTGTCTGCGAGCGAGTTAGCGAGGCTCTAACTGCAGTACTGAGGCGAGGTATAACTCCGAAGTGTGTGGAACGCGGTCGGCCCCGTGGGCTCGGGTAACTCGACTTTAACCCTGGCACTAGCAGGAGTGTAGCAGTCGACTACACCACGGACGTTATCCCTGTAGCTGCAGTCCCACAGTATATATCACCGGTGAAACACCCTCAGATCCTGACATCCCCTCTCGCCTCCGTTTGCCCGTTGTGTGGCACTTGTGTGCTCTCTCTCTAACGTGGAAACAAATGAGTGCCTCATTCGTCTATAATTGGCTTTTCGCTCGCAAGAACTAAAAGGCTCTCTGGGTGGCCGTGTTTCAACCCCGAGCCTTTATTGTCCCTTCGTCTGTCATCTGTAATTTGGATTGGGTGCATAAAGCCACATATGATGTCGCCGCGGAATGGTTTGTTTAGAAGCGATTTCCCCTGACGTTTGACGAGTGAAACCTCTCACAGG
>PIJE02001121.1:66131-76131 GCA_002895965.2 Coryphaenoides rupestris | reverse complement strand
TCAAGTATCTAGAGACGTATCGGACGCACAACGCATCGTTACGCATGGACATCTCACACACACACACAAGGCAGAAATGTGCATATAACACGCACACACACACACACACACACACACACACACACACACACAGACACGTGTCTGTGTGTGTGTGTGTGTGTGTGTGCGGAAGTTTGTGGATAGTTCCCCAGTTCTCGTTCGTCGTTTGGAAAGAGGAAGAGAGCGGCCACAGAGCCCACTGGTGCACGCAAGCCCCACCACCCACCCGCCACTCATGTGTGTGGGAGGAGGGGGGGGCGGGGTGGACGGTGGGGCTGATGGTGTCGTAACCAGACCCAGCTCCGCACGCTATGGGGTGTTGGTCATAGGTTCACCCCATGGACGTCTGTCTGCTAAACTTTGTCTGACACTTCGTCTCTCGTGCACACATCGCATCAGCAAAAGGTCAATGGGTCGCATTTATACAGCGATTTTATCCAAAGCGCTTTACAGTATCGCCTCACGTTCACCCATTCATACACCGACGATGGCGGTGTAACAAACCACACGTCAGGAGCAGTTAGGTGGTTAGGTGGTGTCTTGCTCAGGGACACCTCCACACTTAGCTAGGAGGGGGAGGAGCCCGGGGATCGAACCAGCGACCTTCCTGTCGTCAGACAACCGCTCTTACACCTCCTGAGATACTGCCGCACCAGCGAGTGCGTTATTTGTTTAGTGTGTGTGTGTGTGTGTTGTACTAGTGTGCCAAGTGAACAATGTGCCATTGTTATTCTTATTCTTATTCATATATATACATGTATATATATATTGATATAGCCAGATTTGTTTGGCAAATGAACCAGGAGGCCTTTTATTTGCATGTCGACAGCGCATCCTGGATCAAAGGGCTTATTAATGTGTGTGTGTGTGTGTGTGTGTGTGCATGTGTGTGCGTGTGTGTGTATGCGTGTGTGCGTGTCTGTGTGTGCGTGTGTGCGTGTGTGTGCGCCTGTGCGTCTGTGGGAGCGTTGAAGGCCCAGGAATCCCCTGGTTTCCGTTGTCACTGAGTCGCACACACACATAGCCACACACACACACACACACACACACACACACACACACACATGTCAAGGACATGTGTGTGTGTGTGTGTGTGTGTGTGTGTGTGTGTGTGTGTACACATGTCTGTAAACAATAAAAACAAAAAAACCTGTCAACTGTTATCAACTCATCATCAGCTCACGTCTACACTTGACTTTGCTAGACTATGCACTAGGTTGCACGCTAGGTCGGTGTCGTACACGCACCGCATTTAGGACCACTCTCTCTCTTTCACCCCCCCCCCCCCCCCCCCCAACCCCACTTGCATGTGTCTTGTTTACCTCCACCCTCCACCGTCCACCTCCACCTCCACCTCCACCTCCACCTCCACCTCCACCTCCACCTCCACATCGATCACAATAGCCGGCCAGTCTACAGCGACGGACCAGACGCAGCCGCAGCCACACTAATCCCCTCGTGCGTGTCCAAGGGGGGGGGGGGCGGGGGGGGGAGCAGATTGGGGCTCCTCACAACTCACTCATTAGCGGCGCTATAGGCCCGGCGACACCGCCCTTTGCCCTTTGTGTCCGTGTCGCGCTTGAGTGGGCTTTCTCTCGTCCCCGCCCACCCGGGTCCCGAGTCGACAAAGCCTGGGCGTTCAACAGAGCTAACCCCCCCAACCCCGCCTTCCCTCACACTGTTGGGGATCACAAAAGGCCATAAGTGAATTACTGAAATCAGCGCCAAAGGGAGCATCCAACGTCGGCCCCTCCCTCCTCATCCTCCTCACCCCCCCCCCGCCGTCGCCTCCAACGTTAGCTGCTAACTGTAACCTCTAGTGGCAGTGGAGGGGGGCGTGTGTGTGTGTGTGTGTGTGTGTGTGTGTGTGTGTGTGTGTGTGTGTGAACGTACGGTTGGGGGTGTTGGGGGTATAGCGTGTGAGTTTCCGAGTGAGCATGCTGCGAGTGACAGCGGGCTTTGTTGGCCCAACACATTGTTGGTAGCTGTCTGCCGCAATTACTATCACAGGACTGGTGCTGCTGTCTAGCCTGGTCTAAGGACAGAGGCTGGTGTCTAGCGTGGTCTAAGGACAGAGGCTGGTGTCTAGCCTGGTCTAAGGACGGAGGCTGGTGTCTAGCCTGGTCTAAGGACAGAGGCTGGTGTCTAGCGTGGTCTAAGGACAGAGGCTGGTGTCTAGCGTGGTCTAAGGAGAGAGGCTGGTGTCTAGCGTGGTCTAAGGATGGAGGCTGGTGTCTAGCCTGGTCTAAGGATGGAGGCTGGTGTCTAGCCTGGTCTAAGGATGGAGGCTGGTGTCTAGCCTGGTCTAAGGACAGAGGCTGGTGTCTAGCCTGGTCTAAGGACAGAGGCTGGTGTCTAGCCTGGTCTAAGGATGGAGGCTGCTTTCTGCCTGGTCTAAGTAGAGAGAGGGAGGGAAGAGAGACAGCAGAGAGGACCAAAGACTGAGCTTTGCCAGTGAAAGCCAGATCCCAGATAACCATTTGCAGTTCAAGTTGATTTTAAGTGTTTTGAAAGCCGTCATGATGACTATATAACTGTTTTCAGGTCTCTTTTGGAAAAGTCCCATCCCAACAGATGGCTTGTATACCACGACCACTGCTCCACCATCAAGGATGCAAGCTGCTTTTGGTGATCATCTTCACGTGGAGATGGAATCGGATACGATTGTAACGTCGGTGGAAGGAGAACCGTCGTTGTTAGTACAATGGTTGATTTTCTGAGAACGTTGTTTCATGCGTATTTGCCCCCGATCCTCCCCCCCCCCCCCCCTCCCACAACCCACACAACACACACACACTGAGCCATTCAGCGTTTCATCTGTAAAGCCTCGCGGAGCGACGACAAATGATCCCCACGCTGAGCAGAGCTACGGTCTCTATGGGCTTCCCTGGGGCCGCATGTTTACAGCGGTCGGTTACAGTTTGATAACTCATCGTGTCTTGGTCTGGCGTGCGAACACAGACGCCCAGACGCGGCACGCAAAGTTTGTGACCTTCTACTGTACTGGAGCATTTCCCGATTTGCATAATGATGAAACGCTGTATATTTAATCGCCGGTCTGAAGCCAATATTCCGCTTGCGTTATAATCAATCTGACCCAACGTTGTATAAAAGTAATTCCTTCATTATAAATGGGACCAGTGCGCTGAAAGCGTTTCTCTTTAGATCATCAATCAACCGTAATTGTCGAGGGCGGCCTTTCTTTGTAAGCCCGCGCCCAGATCTGAGGCTTGCCACTTGATTGGACCACAAAGGGGCCAATCAATGACCACGGGCCACCGATCAACTCCCTTGAACTGTCGCGGAGCATCAGCGGGCTCGCTCTCGCCGGTGAACACCCAACACCGCATTAGCTTCTGTTGTGCGACCAATTTAAAATGGCCGCCGTCATAAAAGGCTCACTGGTGTCAGTAATGCGATCTGTTGGTGACCCAAACGGAGCGGACGGAGACGATCGCCCGGCGGCGAAGCTGATGGATGAACTCTGTGACACCGCGGCTCCCGACACAATGCCGGCGCTGGCGTCTCGCAATTTACCGGACGGGCCATCAGCGCGATCAGCGGCGTGCGTAAATAGACGACAATAGTGTCCACTCGTGTTTAGCAAATTGCCACCGGCTAACGGCTAAGCTAAATAACGACTTGTTTTGACCTTTCGCTCTTCCTTTCACAACCGGTTAGTCCCCGGGGGGGGGCAACATGTTTAACCCTATGATGACGACGATGACGATGATGATGATGATGATGATGATCACAACAACGGCATCTGCAGTATTGTGTGATTTCGTTTTCTTCCGGTTCGGTCTCGGTTCCATTTGCCTTGATTAAAACACCGGGGCCGCGGGCTCACCGGTGACCGAAGCCCGGGCCGCTACACGCCGATTGTAAGCCGATAGGTTTTCCATGCGGTTGTAAATGACGCGGACCAAAGGAGGTGGCATGTGAGCCGACGCAGTTCGATAGGCTAACTACTATTCTCCAGATGAGGTTTCATCAGCATCTGATATGGGAAGAAGACGAGATGGGCGGCGCCGCGTGTGGTTAAAAATACCAACGTGTGATTCGTCCCCGTGACGGAATCACTTAACAAATACTTGGACTAGATTAGATTGGGACTATCGGGCATCTTTAACTGCACTGTTACAAAATAAGATCGTCAAGGAAGTAGAAGGGAGGGGGGTCAAGTCTGTTCAGGGAAGATGAGAGGTTTGTATTCGAGCAGCGAGCCGCCTCCAGAGGAGAGCTGAACTCGCGGTGAACTTCTGCTCTCGCTCTGACTCCCCCTCTCTCTCTCTTCCCCTATCTCTCTCTCTATCAAACCTGCTATATTTCTGTGATTATCTTCAGAGTGTGTGAACCTGACAAAATAATTATGTGTAGAGAGAGACAGCAGAGAGAGAGAGAGAGAGAGAGAGAGAGAGAGAGAGAGAGGCGAGGAGAGTGGCGTGCCTTCACACCGTCCATCCTGCTGCCCAGAGCGCATTTTGTGCCGAAAATGCAAAATAGTTATAATTTTTCCCACCACAACATTCGGCAGTTGGATGCGACGGCTTCTTTGCGGTCGATATCGTAACATGGTGGCCTACTGTACATTCCGCTTGACGCAGTTCCTGATATTTACTCTGACCTCTCCACCCGCAGCCAGAACGATAGCGCCGTGAGAGACACGATTCTTCATCTCGAATGTTGTCCGGGGTTGTTGTCAATGTTTGTCGTCGATAACAGACCAATTATCAGCGAGCATTTTATCGAAAACCCTCGTCTCTACCTGATCAGCCTCGCGGTCGTAATAATAAACGCGATCCTTTTTTTATAGCGCCTGTAAAAGCAACGTTTACAAATTGCTTTAGCATGCGCCATAAAATCTCGTAAAAGCAGGGAAATAATAAATGACAGGAGGCGGGAGGCGGGAGGCGGGAGGGGGATATCGTGTGCTTTGCATGTGCTCAAGAGTGGCGAAATTAACGAGTGTGTGTGCGTGTGTGTGTGTGTGTGTGTGTGTGTGAGAGAGAGAGAGAGAGAGAGAGCGAGAGAGAGCGAGGCCGGGAGAGGGAGCGAGAACTAGCATTGCGTGACTAGTCCTCTCGGCCGTGTCCTCCTCATCCCCGGGCAGTATGTGTTCGCCGGCAGGAGGGCAAGGTATGTCGTACTGTAAAGTGTTCAACAGTAAACACCACTGTGACCCCCCCGGCCCCCCCTTTGCTGAGATTTCACTGCGCTGTTTACGTCGTGTCCGTCCGCACGTCTTTCAACGTACATCCGTGCGCAACACACGTGGGAGTTCGGAGCGCCGCCTGCATCGTGTGTTAATCCCCTCGTCCAAAATCCCCACTCGGCGAATTTGGTGATGCAAACCCAAACACTAAACAGTCGGAAAATGTCGTCGATATCAAGACTTGTTGGCGTTCATATCATGGGTTCCTAATTAGAGGATAGCTGGCTCAAATGCTGGCAGGCCAGAGCAAACGCTGAGCCGAACAGTATAAATTCCGGTTGCCACTTCGGCTCTTATCCCGGCTTTTACGCATGGCTACCTAGCAATTACGAAACGCCTTCTATTAACCTTGCAATTATGAACGCTCGAATCCCGTTCTATTCTTATCGTCGTGCACCACAGCGACATATATTCTCGTAAGTCGCTTTGGTTAAAATGCCCTCAATGGAAATGGCAATGGAAATGTATTGACTTGGAAGTGATTTACATCAATCATCCTCAGAGTCCGTTTGATTAGACAAAAGACTCAAACAAACAAACCCACGAACCAACAAAGGGGATTTTCGGTGACACACAAAATAGTCAGGTGAGAGCGACAGTCGCTCAGGTCGGAGGTAAGAGCGGTTGTCTGGCAACTTGAAGGTCGCTGGTTCGATCCCCGGCTCCGCCCCCCCTTAGCTCAGTGTTGAGGTGTCCGTGCGGAGCAGGGCGTTGCCTTGCGTGGTTGACACCGCCGTCGGTGTATGAACGGGTGAATGTTAATATAATGAGGTCATGTAAAGCACTCATTCTCCTCCTCCTCTTCCTCCTCCTCCACCTCCTCATGTCTCTCCTCATTGGTTCTCTCTCAGTGGGCGGGGGTGGGGCAGGGGGGGGCACCCTCGTAACCACACACCGATGTGGTCGTCTGGGTCCCCACTCTCTTGGGTAGCTGTGTTCTGCTGGGCTCTGTCACTCACTGGAGGCTCTCTTTGTGCCTGTGACCTTATTTGACCCAGAGTCACCCCTCCACCCCCCCCACCCCCCCTCCTCCTCCCTTCCCAAGGCTCCTCCCCCCCCCCCCCCCCCCCTCTCTGAAAGCATCGCCCCGGTGTGTGTTGAGCTAATGACTCATCTAAAGGACCAGATCGCTATCGGATCTCCTGTGTAAGGGAGGGGCCCAGCGGAACCGGCACAGAGTTGATCAGGTTCTGCTGTGTGTGTGTGTGTGTGTGTGTGTGTGTGTGTGTGAGCATGTGAGCGCCCACGTGTGTGTGTGTGTTGTGTGTGTGTGTGTGTGCGTGTGTGCAACTTCATCGACAAGAGTAGAGTGAGGATGAAGAGGATGCTGGGATAAGGTGTGTGTGTGTGTGTGTGTGTGTGTGTGTGAGCTGTGTGTGTTTTAAACATGCTTCCCGCACACACGTACGCACGCACACACACACGCACACACACACACACACACACACTGAGGACACTGCCTTGGCCAAAGCATGCGTGTTGAGCAGGGAAATTCTATTCCCCATGCTAATGAGCCAGAGTTTGTTTTTGTCATCAACAGATTTGCAAACATTTAACACACAAACAAGCACGCACGCACCACACACGCACGCACACACACACAAACACAAACACACACACACGGTGTTGATACTGATTGTCAATCGCGTCGTTTATCCCTGCCACTTCCAACTTGCCGATACGTCTCCGCTGAGAAGTTTTGTCGTTTTCCTCGCGGTGGTTTTGCCCGATGTTTACGTCTCGTGAAACCGCTTCCATATTTGGCTCTTGTACGCATTAGCGGCGGCTCGCTGGCTCCCGCGCGCCCTCAGATCTCGCTACGGGCGCGGTGGCCGATTATTACCGTCCAATTATCTCCACGTAACTCACGCCGTCGCACACGAGCTACCTTTTGAACAGCTCGCTACGTGACAGTAATTGGTATACGTCCGTATTTGTTCTCTTTCTCCCTCTAACTTGTATCACTAAATGTATATCAACGTTTTCTATGGAGAACGTATGAAGAATTAGACGTGGGCTCAGAGATGCGTTGGGAGCGTGGGAGGGTCAGCAAACACTCTTTAGCTGAGCTGGGTGTAGGCCGGGTTAGCGGACAAAATCTGTCAACAAGTTTCTCAGGCAAGAAGAACACGAGAGAGAGAGAGAGAGATGGGGAGGAAGAGAGAGATGGGGAGAGAGGGTGAGAGAGAGAGAGGGAGAGAGAGGGTGAGAGAGGGTGAGAGAGACAACGAGAGAAAGAGAGAGAGATGGGGGAGAGAGAGATGGGGAGAGAGAGAGAGAGAGAGAGAGAGAGAGAGAGAGGGGAGAGAGGGAGAGAGAGAGGGAGAGAGAGAGAGAGAGGGGGTTGCTGGCAATGAGAGAGAAGTTTGCGAAGGAAAGAATGAAGTTCGGGGAGCGGGGTATGTGTGTGTGTGTGTGTGTGCGTGTGTGCAACTGTGTGTGCAACTGTGTATGTGTGTGTGTGTGTGTGTGTGTGTGTGTGCGTGTGTGTGTGTGCGCGTGCACGAGGGGAAGGCATAATAACATCATTGTGGTCGTTTGAAGTGCAGCGCCGGGCCTATTTACTAGATACAGTAAGTACAGACTGTCTGCGTGTCTGCTGGCCACCCGCCACTCAAAAGGCCGCATTCACGGGAGGCTCCGCGGCAGCCAATCACATCCACCGGACGTCCCGGGGAACCTCTTCGCACGCGATGCTGCGTGTGAGCCGAACCGCGGGGAGAAAGTGACCTCAACAGCGCCCTCGAGGTCGCGCCCCCCCGCTCACGACTTTTCGGCATTTCCATCGTGTGGAAGTAATATATAATAATATATACATGGTCAGATGTCACAGGCACACACACACACACACACACACACACACACACACACACACACACATAGTCCTAGCCTGTGCCCACATGCAAGAAGGGCACGCATGCAGGCTTGCACGCACACACACACACGCATGCACGCACACACACAAACACGCACGCACAAGCAGAAACACACACATACACACGCATACACACTAAACACTGGCATTTTGCACAGTAAAGGCATTCGTGCACACACACACACACACACTGACAGCTTTTTATTTATGACTGCTCGTCGTACATTTGGACTCTTTGAAGCTCATAAGTGCGTATTTGCCGCGGGACCCATACTGGTAGTGTTGCGTCAGGCCCTGGTTCTGGTTATTATAGCGCACACATATATCCTTGGAATTTCACAATGACATTGAATTAGACCCACAGGTCCACAGCTGGAGCTGTGAATTCAATATTTTATTCTTATTTAAAAAGAAAAAATATGAATAATAATAATAAGAAGAAGAAGAAGAATACGATACGGCCTCTATTCTAGTTGATTTATTGTTATTCTATTAGGCGTATACACATATATTGTTTTTATTCTTTATTCTGTTATTATTTTTGTGCAACCTCTGGCGCAAGAATTTCCTTTGGGATTAATAAAGTTCTATCTTATCTTTTGTTTTTCTGATCTTAAAACTGACTTAGTTGCTGCCAATAGAATCCCAGAGTAGAGTCTCATCAGAACCAGTGATGACAGGAGATGGTCAGCTGGTCCTGACCCGCTCATGCCCCTGCAACACCTCTCCTGTCAGACGGGCCCCAAACACCCTCGCCAACGCGGGTTCTGGTGTCCAGGACGTTCTCCTGTGTTGTGTTGTCTTGTGTCTTGGCGGGTCTCGATCTCTCTGTCTTTTAAGACCTCCTTGTGTTCCTTCTCATGCAATCTTTTCTTCTCTTTTTTATTTCTCCTCCGTGTCGGCCAAAATTCTCCGTCCGGCCTCTCCGGTTCCCAGGCAGGTTCTGGGGCCCGTGGGCCCGTAAAGTCATGTCATCCTGCAGTTTTTGATGAGTCTGTCTGTCTGTCTGTCTGTGTCTGTGTGTCAGATGTTCGGTAACTCTTTGGGCCAGCAGTGGTGAAGAGAAGAACAACGTTTGAAGTCAGATGTGGAGGATGTGTGTGTGGTTGTGTGCATGTTCTGGTGTTCCCATGCACAGCACCTATGGAAGGGAACATCACTGTGTTGTCCTGCGTTCGCCTGCTGCTGTCTCTGGCTACTCATTCCCGCTACTTCCATTGTCTGTTACTCATCCAAACCCTTAATTGCAGGTGCATCACTTTTGTGGTCGTTAGCACCCTTCCTCTCCGTAGTTTAGTTCAGGGACTCCTCTGAGCTGCTAGGGTTAGGGTTAGGGTTAGGGTTAGGTGGAGAGGAGGAGTTTAGGGTGAGGGTTCAGGTTAGGGTCAGCTGGCGAGGAGGAGTTTAGGGTTAGGGTCAAGGTTAGGGGTCTGACTGCACACAGGAGGAGTTAGGATGGGGTGTTGTGAGACAAAGTTGAGAGACAAAGAGAGGCAGACGAACGGACGACAGAGAGGGAGGGACAGAGGAAGTGAAAGGGGGGAGGGGGGGAGGGGGGGAGAGAAGAGGTGGCCAGGGGCCGGGGGTCCGGAGGCCCTGGGGGCCCGGGCGTCACGGTCGGACAATGTGAGGCCTTGTCCACCGGGTGCATGACACAATCGTCCTGCTGCTGCTGCTCCAGACGGGCTGGGATCGCGCCAAACTCTTCCCGAACGCGCACACACACACAAACACGTTCCGTGTGTGTGCGTGCGTGTGTGTGTGTGTGTGTGTGTGTGCGTGCATGCAAGCGTACCGCGCGAACGTGTGAAGGAAAACAACCTTCAAGTCGTTTGAAATATAGCGCGAGAAGGAATCATGTGTACATAAAA
>PIJE02001121.1:52500-55000 GCA_002895965.2 Coryphaenoides rupestris | reverse complement strand
GTGGTGGGGTGGGGGGTTATGACCACTTCCTGTTTCCATTAGCCTGCGGAGTGAGGGACAGGAAGTGGTTCCTGTTCACCGACCCACTGCTTCACCTATAAAACACACACACACACACACACAGACACACACACACATCTATCTAAGGATACCACACAGGACACCACAGACGGTGGGCATACCATGCAGGACACGCAGACACTTTTAAACACCACAAACCCCAGGGCTTCCCGTGCCAACAGGGTTGGTGAGATGCAAGCACACGGCGAACACACAGCACATGCACATGCAAGACATACACCACGCCAACACCCCACGGATACACACGCAAACACCACGACACAGCGCACACACACGCAAACACAACACTCGAAGAACAACGATGCTGGAGCACTCACCACACACTCACACACACACCACACCACACCGGCCACAAAATATCTTGTCTCGTGTGTGGTGAGTGTGTGTGTGTGTGTGTGTGTGCATGTGTGTGTGTCTCCCTCGAGGCGAGAAATAAAGGGGAGAAAGGACGGCGACACACAACTGTTTCACACTCTAATCTCTTGTAATTAAACATCCCGGACAATACAACTCACACAACAACACACACACACACACACACACACACACACACACCTGTGAAGATGGCATCACGGCAGAGAGACATGCCAGGGAGCATGGGGGCAAGTGGCCTACGTGGTTTAAAACACGCCATGCGTGACTCTCTCTCTCTCTCTCTCTCTCTCTCTCTCTCTCTCTCTCTCTCTCTCTCTCTCTCTCTCTCTCTTCCTGTATTTAGCCGGGTTGCGTGATCCCATGGTCGTTTCCTGTCAATCCTTCCTGCCCCTGCCTGCCCCCTAACACACACACACACACACACACACACACACGCACACACACACGCATCCTCCAAAAACACCTCCTCTCCTCCCCTCCCCTGGCCAATACAGTGGGGGTCTCTGTCTCTCCTCGCCACTCAATCGGTGGGTGGGGCCAACCTCTGGGTTGGACAACAAGAGGGGCGGGGCTTGTTGTCACATGTCAGAGTTTGTTTTCTCCTCACCTGTCTGTCCCAGGTTTGGTCCTCATTCATGATGTCTCTCTGTGCAATAATCCCTCCCCATCCATCAGTAAGGATTTGCTGGTTAATCTGGGTATCGAACCAACAACCTTCCGGTTGGCAGACAACCGTTAGCGAGCGGCTGGCGCGTAGAGCGATGCTTAGATCACTGCCGGCTTAGCTCGCGGCTTAATGAATTAGCGCTGTTAAGGGCTCGCCGCGTTGCGTAACATTGGCGTCAACGTCAACGTCGCCGGGAGGGAAACTCATTCTGTCAGAAGCCGCTGCCGCCGCCACCACCAAGCCCACGATGCAAACCCGCTAACGACCCGGCGATGTTTAGCATGCACTAGCTCGCCGATCATGAGCTAACGGCGATAGCGAGAGAGAGTGATGGTGGAGGGACATCTCTAGAATCGAGATTCAAGATTCAAGAACAGAATGTGCAAAAGAATGCCATACGTAATATGAATTGGAGGGATCAGAATCAGAATATTTACAGTATTTACATTAACAAAAGACCAGCGGGAATGAGATATAAATAAATATTAAGTCAATATTAGAATATTTGTGTAAGTTTGTACAGTATGTGCTCCGTCCTGGGTGCTGGGTGCTAGGTGCTGAGTGGCTGGGTGCAGGGTGCAGGGTGCAGGGTGCAGGGTGCAGGGTGCAGGGTGCAGGGTGCAGGGTGCAGGGTGCTGGGTGCTGGGTGCTAGGTGCATAGGCCCCTGTGTGTGTGTGTGTGTGTGTGTGTGTGTGTGTGTGTGTGTGTGTGTGTGTGAGGCGTGACCGCCAAGACACAGAACACCGGGGCCCGACCTGCCGTGCTGGCGGTCCCTCGTGCATAAAGCATGACCCCCGCATCCCGACATTGATCACTCGATCCCCCCCACCCCCCTCGCCCTCGGACACATTAAGCACCCCACAGGCATTTAATTACACTTACCGCAGCCCGGGAGTGTGTGTGCGTGCGTGTGTGTGTGTGTGTGTGTCTCTGTGTGTGTGACTGCGTGTGACTGTGTGTGTGTGTGTGTGTGTGTGTGTGTGATGCGTGTGTGTGTGCGTGCGAGTGTGTTAAAAGGGAACCTCCCAAATACGTACGTAGTTTTTTTTCCGGTGGGGGGGAAGTATGTAGATAATTTGTCAAGGGAGGGGGAAACAAGTAAACAATATAAATGAAAACCCGTGGATGTTTTATGAGAACAAAAACATGAATGTGTTTTTTTTTTTAAAAAGTCGATCCAAAGCCAGGAGTGGGCGTGTCCTGTCGCGAGCATGCAGCGCTAAAGACTCCCCTGGCTTGGCACCCCCTCCGCCTGTGAAATAGTGGCAGGGGTCAAGGGTCACAGAGGTCCCGGACTTCCTGTCTGTGCGTGCGTGTGTGTGTGTGTGCGCGTGACACTCACCCTCCGGATGCAGGTTTAGGAGGTGCCAACGTCG
>PIJE02001121.1:37500-42500 GCA_002895965.2 Coryphaenoides rupestris | reverse complement strand
TTGTGTGCATATCTGTCTTCTTCACGCGTCCACTGTGATTATGAGGTTATTATTAGAGATATAAACATCTCGCCCGATGACTAACGGCCGGCAAACATGAAAGTCCCGTCCCCAAAGCGAAGGAATTCCGAGACCGGCATGTCGTGTGAGGACAATCCCGTAAAGTCTGGGAAAATCCTCGCGTGTTTTAGCCGTCCGTTAGCCGGGCCAGTCGCTAATACCTTAGCTTTAGCTCGGAGACGCGCAGCAGACGGCGCTAATGTGCCCGCCACATGTCCGCCCCTCGCTCTCTCCTCGGGCAGAACGGCGAGGTTAGGTTTGGGGATTTTTTTGTTTTTAACATTATTTTAACAAGTATAAAAACGACACCATACGTGAATCAACGTATACAGTATGCAGTACATGTGGCTGTCGGTACAGTACAGTCCACTGGGCCGGCTGGTAGACTGATCCAGTCAGCATACATCCAGGTGGACATTCCCACTTGTGATGTCACTAGACGGTAGTCACATGGCATTTGTGAAAAGCCTTGCAATGGGCTAATCACACACTCACACCTGGTGGCGTAACATGTCCCCTTTAAGTTATGACAGGGTCTGCCAGGATTCTGATGATGATGACGACGACGACATCGTAATCGTCTGAAGGACAACTCTCTTCATGTCCCGTCTCTCTCTCTCTTGTCTCCAGCGAATCCGGAGAAGCCTCCCAGGAAACACAACATCAGCCCCACCGCCTCCATCTCTGAACCCAGCAAAGGGAGCCTCCCGCTGGGCTCCGCCACCACCGAGAGCGGCCTCTTGCTCGATGTAAGTCAAGCCTGTTGCTGTGTTGTTGTTGTTGTTGTTGTTGTTGTTGTTGTTGTTGTTGTTGTTGTTGTTGTTGTCTGGCTTGTTTGTGTGTCTGTGTGTGTGGTGCCGCTGGGCTCTGGTTTGTGAGGCCACCATGTGATATATGACGGCATAGTTGACTGGTTGTGGTGGTGGCAGTGGCGGCCAATCAGTGTTAGGAATTCTGCTGTTCACCAGTAAGCCCAATACATCATTGGTTTAACATCAGATGATGCATTGGGCTATTGTGCAAGCACATACTTAACTTAATACTTCATTCTTGTTATTCTATTAGGCTTCTACGTATGACATTTATCATCATTCCCACTAATAGTGAATCATATCGCAATTGCAATATCTCTCCAAATGACCGCAATATGATGACTAAATCTATTTACCAAATCGTTCAGCCCTACGACTCTGCATGCATTGGATCACTCACACGCACACACACACGCACACACACACACACACACGTGCACACACACACACACACACACACACACACACACACACACACACACACACACACACACACACACACACACACACACACACAACACACACACACACACACACACACACACACACACACACACACACACACACACACACACACACACACACACACACACACACACACACACACACACACACACGGAGGTGATGTGTGTGTTAATGCGCCGGCTCGTCTCAGGGGGACGCCCAACAAAGGGCCAGATTGACCGTGACCATTTGTCGCCTCCCGTCGCGTGACTCCACAAGCTCCGCCCCCCTCCGCCCCACTCCCCCTCTCCCCCCTCCTCTACCCACCCTGCGGCAAACTGCACATTGGTCGTTATGGTTACCGCATCCCCTGGGTTAGGTAGGAGAGGTGTGCGTTTATTTATGTGCGTGTGTGTGTAGCGTGAGTGTGTGTTTACATGAAACCATGGATGAGAGACGTGTGGTGTGTTGTTTTGTATAAATACGGGTGACTCCTGACTGAGTGTGTGTGTGTGTGTGTGTGTGTGTGTGTGTGTGTGTGTTGTGTGTGTGTGTGTGTGTGTGTGTGTGTGTACAGTATGTCCCAGCGCATCTTAACCGTGTGATGAAGGACAAAAGACACCGACCCCTTGAGAAACACTGACGGTCTCTCTCTCTCTCTCTCCATCTCTCTCCCCTTCCCCCTCTCTCTGACTCGCTCTCTACCCCTCTCTCTGTCTCTCTCTCTCTCCCCTTCTCTCGCTCTCCCTCTCTCTCTCCCTGTTTCTCTCTCTCCCTCTCTCTCTCTCTTCTCCTCTCTCTCTCTCTCCCGCTCTAACTCTCACTCCCTCTCTAACTGTCTCTCCCCTTCTCCCGCCCCTCTCTCTCTCTCTCTCTCTCTCTCCCTCTCTAACTCTCTCTCCCCTTTTCCCCTTCTCCCCCTCTCTCTCTTTGCCTCCCTCTCCCTCTCTTTCTCTGTCTTTCCCATTTCCCCCCCCCCCTCCTCCTCCCGTCTCTCAGCACTCAGTCCAGGGTGTATTTTAAGGCCCCTGCGTGCAAAGACCCTCTTAAGGGGGTCCGCTGGTCCAAGCCCCTGCCCTCCGGCACGCCGCTTATGGGAGCCCTGGGCGTCGTTAGCAGGCATTCAGAGAGAGAGAGAGAGAGAGAGAGAGAGAGAGAGAGAGAGAGAGAGAGAGAGGGGGGCCGATAGCCACATGCAGCAGGTGCATGTTTCCATTACCTAACCTCCGCCAAAATCCGAGCAAGCAACTGGGAATATCGGAATGTCCAACCGGGAAAGCAGAGAGCGGAGCGGAGGGCCAGCAGAGGCGGGGGGGGGGCTCTGCCGGAGAGAGAGAGAGAGAGAGAGAGAGAGAGAGAGAGAGAGAGAGAGAGAGAGAGAGAGAGAAGAGAGAGAAGAGAGAGAGAGGGGGCGGGGCTAGCAGATTAGCGGCGCTGCGAGGGAACATGTAGCGCATGTGTTGTTGTGGTTGCGTGTGTCTTCTGCTGCCCCACACTCCTCGGCATGCCTCTGGTGTGTCTCGGTGTCTTGCTGGTCGCCGGTCGCCGAGGGTGAAGAGCACCTTCATCTTCTTCCCCTCTCTCCTCCTCTCCTCTCCTCTCCTCTCCTTTTCTTATTCAAGATTCAAGATTCCAGAACTTTATTCGTCTCGTGCACGTACATGATGTGCAGTGAAATGAAAAGGTGGCGATGCCCGGCGGAATGTGCACCACAGAGCAAATACAAATAACCGGAGAATCAAATATCCACACGATTTAAATGTACTCTTTGGAAGTCACTTTGGATAAATGTAAATGTAAATGTATTTACAGTCTATGCAGCACAAGGATCAGGTCTTTTTTATTAATTTTTTTGGAATATAATATATAATATAATAAGAAAAGTAAAGATAATGTAAAAGAAAAAAAGTTGCCATATCAATATCAAGTAGACATATCAACAACAGGGCAATGTAAAAATGTATTCAGGTTATGTGCATGGGAGTGACTGGGCAGGGGTGGTGGTGGTGGTGGGGGGGGCCTATAGTGAGGTCAGAGTTCATCACAGTCCCGATGGCCTGCGGGAAGAATCTCCGTCTCCGTCTCTCTGTTCTAGCGGCGTGACTGCGGAGGCGCTTGCCTGACCGCAGAGGTTGGAACAGTTTGTTGTTGTTGTTGGTGGTGGTGGTGGTGGTGGTGGTGGTGGTGAGGATCCTTCAGCTTCAGGGATCTGATCGCAGACCCCCAGACTCAAAACAACACCCTGTCTCTTGGTTATATAATCCCGACCCACCCTCGATATATTCCTCTTTTTTTCTCTCTCTCTCTCGTTCTCTCTCTCTCGGCTTTCATGCCAGCCGTGCCTGACATGAAAGGCAGTCCTGCGGTGTCGGTTCGTACAGTGTCAGGAATTCCTCCCATTCCTCTCCTCTCCATTACATTTGCCAACGAAAAAAAAGGTTGGGTCTGTAGATAAAGTAGAAAAAGGTGAATTGCTTCGACCAGAGACCACACCCCCCTACACCCCCCCCCCCCGCGAGTCCAAAGCATTCAGCTCACAGCCTAGCAGAGTATCAGTGTCCAGTCTGTCCATCACACCGCCTAGCAGGAAGTAGAGAGAGAGAGGGAGAGAGAGAGAGGGGAGAGAAAGGGGGGAGAGAGAGAGGGAGAGAGAGAGTGAGGGAGAGAGGAAAACATGGGGAGAGAGAGAGAGGGAGACATGGGGAGAGAGAGAGAGAGAGAGAGAGAGAGGGGTGGGTGGGTGGGGTGGGGGAGACATTGAGAAGGTATGGGTGTAAATTTGGACGCTGTGCTGACATAACACCGCCCCCCGCCCTTCAACCCCCCCCCTCCCCCTCCTTCTCTCACCACACACACACACACACACACACACACACACACACACACACACACACACACAGACACACACACAGACACACACACAGAGACACACACACACAGGCCAGGGCAGCTCTGCAGAAACTCTTATTTAACAAGAGATGACAGACTCTGGCAGTAGCAGTCACGCAAGTCAAGTAACACCCTGCTTGTCACGCTATGCGCAACAGTGTGCATACATGAACACACACGCACACACACACACACACACACACGCACACACACGCACGCACACGCACACACACATACTGTATATACTCAAACATACTGAGGTCACGCGTGTGTGTTTCTGCGATCCATTCCCGTGGCTTATTTTCCGGATATCTTCGCTTTTCTCCTCTTCTTTTCTTCCTTAAACTCTTGACTTCCTTTTCGGCCTCCTTCAGCCCTGACCACCCGCGCTCTCGCCTCTCAAGCGCGTAGATGTAAAACCCGCATAGATGTATATGTACTAGATCTGTTGAGCCCTGTGTGTGTGTGCATGTGTGTGTGTGTGTGTGTGTGTCTTTGTTCACTAAAACAATAAACGCCAACGTCCCCCAACGGGAAACGCAACTCAATTTTCCGAACAAAGTCGTGTTTTTTGCATCACACTCCATTGTGTTTCTATTTGTGCACTTTAATTGGATAGTCGGTCGTGTATTACATGTACATTTATATTTAGGGCATTTGGCAGACTTACAATTGGTACGTTTGTCAAAAAGGGTTTTTTACTCCATTTTTGCACCACCCGCCATAGCATTGCTCCTCTTACTTGTCACTTTTACTTAGTATGTGCCAGGGTGACAGAATACTGCAGGAGTGAAT
>PIJE02001121.1:0-35000 GCA_002895965.2 Coryphaenoides rupestris | reverse complement strand
TATAAACAATAGTCACCCGATCCGTCCGTCCGTTTGTCGGTCCATCTGTGTGTGTGTGTGTGTGTGTGTGTGTGTCTGTGTGTGTGTGTGTGTGTGTGTTGCGATGCAGCAGACCGCGGCGGCGGCGGCGGCGGCGGCAGCGATCCCGCGGCCAATGGGATCGCTGTGTTTTCCGAGGCAGCCGATCAAAAACCCTCGCGTGCCTCCACAGTGGAAAGAGAACGGAGAGAGTGGGAGGGAGGGAGGGAGGGAATAGGAGGGTTGAACATTTTAAGGATGCCGTCCATCATGGGATGACAGTGTGTGTGTGTGTGTGTGTGTGTGTGTGTGTGTGTGTGTGTGTGTGTGTGTGTGTGTGTGTGTGTGTGTGTGTGTGTGTGTGTTTTCAGGGAGGGGAGGGGAGGGGAGGGGAGGAGGAGGAGGAGGAGGAGGAGGAGGAGGAGGACGGGGAGGGGTTGTAAGCTAAGCTGTGCTGGACCGCTCGTTGGGAGTCGGTGTCACGCGATGTTTGACAAACACAGCTGCCCTCACCAGCGCTGCAGCTGGCCTCCACCCACTCCCTCCCCCCCCCCCATACTGTACGGGTACTGTAGCAGAGAGAGAGAGAGAGAGAGAGAGAGAGAGAGAGAGAGAGAGAGAGAGAGAGAGAGAGAGAGAGAGAGACACACAGAATGAGCATGGGGGTGAGGGAGGGCGAGAGAGATTCCTGTGACCTTGCGCAGGCACTCCTCGTTAGTGTCAGTGTGGTCGATTGTCGCTCTGCCCCCCGGAGACGGCAGGGAACTCCTCTCTCTCCACGCGGCGATTACTGCCGACCTTGGACGACAAGCACAAACCATCCTCTCTCTCTCTCTCTCTCTCTCTTTCTCTCCCTCTATTTCTCTCTCTCTCTCTCTGTATTTCTCTCTCGCTCTCTCTCTCTCTCTCTCTCTTTTTCTCTCTCTCTCTTTCTCTCTCTCTCGCTCCTCCTCTCTCTCTCTCTCTTTTCTCTCTCTCTCTTTTTCTCTCTCTCTCTCTCTCAATGTCTCTCTCTCTCTCTCTCTCTCTCTCTCTCTCTCTCTCTCTCTCTCTCTGCTGTTCTACAGTGTAAACAGTAGGGGGGGCTAATCTGTCAACACTGACACCATGACAACCGATGTACAAAATATATACAGTACATGTCAAATAACGTACATGTAATATGCATGTAATCTATGGTTTGAAAACATATCGATGCCTGTGATGATGACTCTCCCTGTGTTGTTGTCGTCGTTGTTGTTGTTGTTGCTGCAGACGGACGTGATGCACCAGAACGTGTTCGACTACATCCACATCGACGACCGGCAGGAGTTCCGGCAGCAGCTCCACTGGGCCATGTGTCCTCCGCAACACAAGGGGGCGCACCAGGAGCACCAGCCCACGCCCGGGACCGGTGAGTCAACAGGACGGAGCCCGGAGTGCCCTCCTCTGTGCGTGTGTGTGTGTGCGTGTGTGTGTGCGTGTGTGTGTGTGTGCGTGTGTGTGTGTGAGTGGAGGGGTTTACGCATTGGTGCTTTTGGACGCCGTCTAACTCCCGTGCCTTTTCCGGGCCAACGGCGCAAATGACGTCAATATTTTTGAGTGGCGAGCGGCGCGAGACTCCAAAGCGTCCGCGTTCCGAATTAACAGACCGATGATGATTCGGGCCCGTCTCGCGAGCCAATCAAACGTGAAATATTTTCCAGCGATGATGAGATCACGCTCGCAAACGCAGCCGCCACCGGCGTCATCCGTCAAATAATAACGTTGACGCTAAACAATATTCGAGGCATAAATCATTACAGTATTTTCATTAACTCTTTTTTTCTTTCTCTCCTTGAATCGAGAACCCGCCCCCCCCTCGCCAGCCAACAGTAATATGGTATTATACCAAAGTTCTGAATTTGCCAACTTCATATATGCGTACCAGCATTGGGCTGCGAAGGCCGAACTATCAATCATTCTCTAAGTAGGCCGTCTCTCTCCAGCGCCGAGTGGAGACTTTTGTTTTTTTCAGCCCCTCCATTCCACTGCCACATGTTTGTCATTTAATGCGTTCATTTCTAATGCCCTCTGTGCTCCCCTCCGCACGCGATTCAAAATTGGCTTCTGTCTGTTCCTCTCCTCCTCCTCCTCCTCCTTCTCCTTCTCTGACCCTCCTCCTACTTCTCTTCTGACCCTCCTCCTCCTCCTCCTCCTCTGACCCTCCTCCTCCTTCTCTTCTGACCCTCCTCCTCCTCCTCCTCCTCTGACCCTCCTCCTACTTCTCTTCTGACCCTCCTCCTCCTCCTCTGACCCTCCCTCTCTTCCTCCTCCTCCTCCTCCTCCTCCACCTCCACCTCCCTCTGACTCTCGTCCTCCTCTTCCTCCTCCTCCTTTCTGACCCTCCTCTTCCTCCTTCTCATCCACCTCCCTCTCCTCCTCCACCTCCCTCTCCTCCTCTTCCACCTCCTCGTCCTCCTCCTCCTCCTGAGCAGGTGAGGAGTACGTGGTGAGCAGCCTCTTCCAGTCCCCGGACACCGGCGGCATCCCCCAGGAGCTGCACTGCTTCCTGAACCGCTGTTTCATCGCCCGCTTGCGCTGCCTCCTGGACAGCACCTCCGGCTTCCTGGTGAGCGCTCACCTCACGGCCCCTCAACCCCTGGCCACAAACGGACTCCTAATTCTAAAGGCCTCCGGATGGCTTCTTCCGAAATGCGTCGGAAACCGGCTTCCGATGGGTTCCTTCTCATTAGTGACCCCTTTGGCCGATGAGTGAACTGCAGCCGGCTGGCGCTCTAAGTGCATTCAGCGCTTGGAGTGGCTTGAGAGACGATACCAATTATAATCTAATGTTAGTTAAAATAATCATGAATAAACGTTGCACAAATTCTGAAGTTATTTTCGTTCATTTGACGGGGGGTGGGGGGTAGGGGGGGTCGAAGCAGTTCGGAAATGTCAATCTCCGAATCCGGTGTATCCAAAAAGGGCTTCAGTGTCTGCCAAAAGCCCTAAATGTAAATGGGAATGTAAATGTAATGTGCGCTTGACGCGATGGTGATGAGTAATTAATTAAAAGGTTTGGCCCCGCCTCCCTCCCTCCCTCCCTCCCTCTCTCCCTCCCTCTCTCCCTCCCTCTCTCCAGACCATGCAGTTCCAGGGCCGTCTCAAGTTCCTCCCGGGGGCAGAAGAAGAAGTCGGGCTCCGGGGCCCAGCTGCCCCCCCAGCTCGCCCTGTTCTGCGTTGCCGTGCCCCTGCTGCTGCCGCCCTCCATCACCGAGATGAAGATGAAGAGCATGATGATGAGGGGGAAGAGCAAAGGAGGAGGAGGTGGAGGAGGAGGTGGTGGAGCAGGAGGAGGAGGAGGTCTCCTCTCCGGCTTGGATCACAGGTGAGTTGAGCAGAGCAAACAGACGAAATACATTAGCTCCTTCTCTCTTGTACCGTACGTACCGATCGGAGCGTGACGCTAGTAGAAGTGGAAAGCTGTTAGCGGGTGCTAGCCGATGCTATGCCGTTAGCCTGCTGCACGACAAGTTCATCTGAAGTCCAAGTTTGAGTGTAAAGTTCTCACTACGAACTACACGGTAACTCGGTAGTTCGGGAACTTCTCCAGACGTTTTCCTCTCAGGCAAATAAAATCTAGTTCTGGTCTTTTAATTCCCCCCCCAAAACATTATTTTTTATATTGTTACATCACGACATAGAAATCGTTCTACATTCTAGAGTGTCATGAATATGGAACGGTATCACAATCATAATCATCTTTATTGCCTTAGTTTTTACAAACAAGGAATGTGCTTTTGTGAAATTGGTGCATAACATTGAACATTAAACAGAGAGTAATAATATAGAAAAATGATCATTATCCCATGGAGCTATGGAGCTACGAACGAATCAATACTTTGATCAGCCTGCAAGACCAGTATGATAAGTAGTAATGATGGTAGTAGTAGTAGTAGTAGTAGTAGTTTTATACGTGCGAGTAGCTCTCCTGTGTCCCGAGGCCATCGCGGGATCAAAAGCGAGACGAGAGGTGTTTAGGAGATGAGGAGATGGAGTAGGAACGATGCCAAGGAAAGACGAGAAAACCGACATGCCTACAGCGACACAGAAACACACACACACACACACACCACACACACACACACACACACACTGCTTGCTTTTAAAAACGGTTACCTCATAGTGGTTGCAATGTTTGGCCCGTCAATCATTCAAAGGAACAATGTAAATTACATTGGGCCTACCGTTTGGAAATTGGTTGGAAATAGTTTTTTAATAAAGTAGTTTGTTTGAGAAGTGGCGCAAGCAAAACCACCCCAACGGTCGTCTCAAAGTGTTGAATTGTTCCTTTAAACAGTGAACGCTGACGTGACTGTAGTTCACACTCTGCATCTTCTACTCACCGTCTGCCTTACTGTGCTCCTCCTCTCCAACAGCGAGCAAGGGGAGGCCTTCAGAAGACACTCAGCGAACGGAGGGCTGGGTGAAGTCTGTGACCCCCTCATGCTGCCCTGCTCCACGCCCAACGGGGCCCAGCAGCGGGGCCACCACGCCCCCTGGACCCCGCTGTCCAAGGACAGCCTCAAGTACCGACCCGAGGGCTACTACCACCACCAGGACGAGCCCCTCGACTACTGCAAGACCTCCTCCATGGCGCCGCACAAAGGCCCCAGCCCGGGCCTGGGCGGCGGGTGGCCTCTGCGGCCCAGCTCCGGGGCCATGAGGGCGGGCCAGGGGGCGGGCGGCGGCTACCTCCCCTCCAACAACCGGATGAACAAGGCGGGCCACTACGGGAAGCCATACCGGCTGTCGCCCAGCTGCAACGGCGGGGGCAGAGGGGGCGCCGGCGGCGGGGAGGTGTTCGTTTCCCGCCTCTACGGCAACCTCCAGAGCCCCGCCGAGCCGGACGCCTACTGCGTGGTGGACCTGGTGAAGAGCGAGGGCGGCTACGGCGAGTGCTACGACGCGCACCTGATGGCCGAGATGCCGCCCATCAAGGTGGAGCACGACTCGGACTCGGAGAACGGCTGCGACCCGTACGGCCGGCCCTGGGCCTGCCGCGACCCGGGCCTGCTGGACCGTCGCTACGGCAACGGCAACAACAACGCGGTGTACGACCCCAACACCGGCGTCCAGCTCAAGTCGGAGGCGGACTTCTACGAGCAGCAGTACTCGCCGTGCCTGCGGGGCAAGGCCGGCGTCAGCCCGCCGTACGTCCAGCACGCTCACTACGACAACTACGCGGCCGCCAACGGCGTCAACGCGCCCGGCCGCCTGCAGAAGTACGACAAAGACCCCAGCAACATGAACCACAACACCAACAACAACACCAACAACAACAACAACAACAACAACAACAACAACGACAACAGCCAGTTCGGCCACAGAGGCCCGCACGCAGACCCCCTGTGCAGCAGTCAAACGGTGAACCTCATGGACGCCCCCCACCCACACCCACACCCCCACCCCCACCACCATCACCACGGCTACCCGGGCTCCGCCCACATGGAGCAGCACAAGGGGGGCTTCGCGCAGCAGGACTACGGCAAGCACGGCGGCTACGGCGAGTTCAAGGGTCACGGCACTATCCACTCCATCAAGCGGGAGCCCATGGACTCGCCGCCGTGGTCGGAGAACGGTCGCGACCCGGCGGGCCAGGCCGGGAGGACCGCTATGCTCTGCGCCATGAACACGGGCCACCACAAGGCCAACCCCTACGCGTACATGCAGTGAAGGCGTTACGCGTCGAAACTAAAGTGTTGCACTCGCAGATACGAGATACTTGTGTTGTACTTGTGTGTAGGATAGGATGTGAGGAGTTGGGGGTTGCGTGTGCTTGCATGACAAATTCACACACACACGCACACACACACACGCACACACACACACGCTTTAAATGTGAAGTCGCAGACATAAAAGTTGCGTAGTTCCACAATTGTTTATTTTAATTTAAATAAAAGATGCTTGTATTCAAAGAAATGTCACTGTACTAGAAATCTTTGATTGCGACCTCTTGATTGGTCATTACAGAGACACAAAGCGTTGAGACTTGACAGATAAAGTATATTACTTTCAATATGAAATGACACATTTGAAACTCTTGTCTTTGACACACAGTACGGCACGTCTTTGTCAACTTACAACACACTTACTACACGAGTACTCAAATCTAGTGTGCAAGTACAATACTTCCATAGACATATGGTAATTACCTTCATAGTGGTGACCGGTACCTTTACTGTGACACGTGGACATTGGCGTGGTCCTTCACCAGGCAAACCAAAACTAAACACATGTACAGTAATGTAAGTCACCGTATCGTGGGTGTACACACACATGCACCAGCAGTAGACAAAAAACTACCTTTTGAAGTTATGACGACATCCAGGATTTTAACGTTTGTGTCGAGAGATTATACCGCTTTCATTAGACAAAGGTTTCAGGGACTGGCATTGTGAAACGACACGATGCTGACATTTTGGGTATTTTGGATGTCGTGATATGGACACCGCTCCTGTTTCCTTCTTGTGTTTTGTGTTGTGCACACCTGGCTTGTCGAGGTTGTTTGAGGGGGGTTTTAGCGGATTTAAGGAAAATGTGTTTTTATTCAGACGTCAAAAGCTACTTTGGGAGTCAAACGTAATCGTCGGTTTATATGAAGATATAGAGTTCTCCTACTCGGAATGTTATCCGCCTTTGTTCAGAGAGTTCGGCCCTCAGAGAGTTTCTGACCTTGTTTCAGAGGCCGTTTAACTCCGGCGAAGACAATCTACCCGTTTTCAATCGTGTTTAACTGCGATAACAGGTTGCTGAAGTCCAACCTGCTTAACAGACACCCTTGCATGTTGCTCACCAGTCTCAAACGCGTCCGGCTCCTCTAATTAGCGCTTCATTAACACAGGGCAACACATTACCTCGGTGATTGCTTGCCGTCTTAAAATTGTCTTAATGTCTTTTCACGTGAGCGAAAATGTATTCCCCCCCCCCCCCCACCCACCCCCCCACCATCATCATTCTAAAAGTTAGGACTTCACATTGATTCTATTGACACTTAATCAATGTTCGCAATGTCAGCCAAAAACGTGTGCATTTCAAAAATGGTTTAACTTTGCACAATTGAACTGAGAAGCGTCACAATCAGTTCTCATCGGTTCTGTGGAGCGGCGCTCGTGGTTTCTTAGTTGCACTATCGCGAGGATTTCAACACAAGTTCGGCCAGCGAAGACGGGCTGCTCATTCGTGTTGAAAACTAATTAGTTTTTTTTTTGCGTGCTGCTTTTCAATTAACGTCAAAATGATTCATATTTATTGTCGGAGGCAGAAGTTCGTATTTAAAAAAAAAAAAATAACGTTTTGAAGGCTTTGCTGGCTTTTTGATAAATGTCAATAACGAGACGAGATGGTGAATACGGTGTACATATTGCAGTGTTTCTACGTGTTTTTGCATCTATTAAAAATACTTCTTTATATGGAAATGTGGACTCAAGTCTTTTTAATTGTCCCACCATTTCATGTCTACAAGAAAAACAAAATCTCATGGATTGTCTGGTTTCTGTGTTTTCAGATTTCCAAACAATGAAACTCAAGGTTTGTAATGCTGTAGCCATTAGCCTAGCATTAGCCACGACAAACTCTCAGGGAGGTGAGACAGACAGTGGCTGTGAGACAGACCGGGGAGGTGAGACAGACAGGACAGGAGACACAGGCGGGAGAGAAGAGGAGAGACAGGCAGGCAGGGGAGGTGAGACAGGCAGGAGAGGAGAGACAGGCGGGAGAGAAGAGGAGAGACGGGCAGATGTGAGACAGGTAGGAGAGGAGAGACAGACCGGGGAGGTGAGACAGACAGGACAGGAGACACAGGCGGGAGAGAAGAGGAGAGACAGGCAAATGTGAGACAGGCAGGCAGGGGAGGTGAGACGGGTAGGACGCCCGATGAACGAAGCAACGCCGATCACCGACATACACCGTAAATCATAAGGTGAGACAGGCAGGAGAGGAGAGACGGGTACAATCGCACAACCGTAATAAGCAGCATGACCATAATTCTCCCCACGGTTGCTTCAGTCATCACAGATCGGGTGGCTGGCTTGCGTACATCAAACACAGCGTGGTGCCGCTGTCTGGGAAAGTGCACGGAGGATCGCAGGTTAAGCCGCGGGTATCAAAGCGCCGACGCAACAAAGCTCACTGCTGAGTGATTGGCGGCACGACGAGCCAAGTCAAGTCGCCCGCGGCCGTCACACGCCGCCGCCTCCGATGTGCGGAACTCCTCGGCCCGCTAAGACGCCAGCAGCCAGCGAGTCTGACTGTAAGGGGGGCCCCTGCGATATTGAGAGGAGCCACAGCGCCGTGGTCGTCTCAAAACCCGTCTCTCCTCCCCTGCCTGTCTCACCTTATGATCGTGTGATTGATGCTTGATTGATGAATCAGGCATCCCACACCTGTCTCACCTCCCTTGCCTGTCTCCCCTCTCCTACCTGTCTCACCTCCCTTGCCTGTCTCCCCTCTCCTGCCTGTCTCACCTTATGATCGTGTGATTGATGCTTGATTGATGAATCAGGCATCCCACACCTGTCTCACCTCCCTTGCCTTTCTCCCCTCTCCTACCTGTCTCACCTCCCTTGCCTGTCTCCCCTCTCCTGCCTGTCTCACCTTATGATCGTGTGATTGATGCTTGATTGATGAATCAGGCATCCCACACCTGTCTCACCTCCCTTGCCTGTCTCCCCTCTCCTGCCTGTCTCACCTTATGATCGTGTGATTGATGCTTGATTGATGAATCAGGCATCCCACACCTGTCTCACCTCCCTTGCCTGTCTCCCCTCTCCTGCCTGTCTCACCTTATGATCGTGTGATTGATGCTTGATTTATTAATCAGGCATCCCACACCTGTCTCACCTCCCTTGCCTGTCCCTCCTCACCTGCCTGTCCCTCCTCACCTGCCTGTCTCTCCTCACCTGCCTGTCTCTTTTGTCAATGTAGAGTTTGTAGCTTAACGGTTAACGGTTTTCGCTCGCTGAAACGTCAGTATTTTGTCGTTGATATTTCCTTGATATTTCCTTTTCTGCCAACGGCTGTTAAAATGTAGACGTTAGCGGCAGGCTCCAAACAGCAGATTCGCCGCCGTCGGCAGCGATGTCACGGCTAAATAAAGACGGGTTATCAGTGAGAACTGGTTATTAATGCTGTCTGCTTGGGTGTTTTTTTGTGAATAAAACTAATATTGCCATAGTCTAGAGTCTACACTGCCTTCGGGGGGGGGGGGGTGGTTAATCTGTCGTTTTCTTGTGATTTGTGAGTGAATTGACTGTACTTGGTCTTGAACTGTACTCAGCCTTTGGCCACTAGGTGTGTGTGTGTGTGTGTGTGTGTGTGTGTGTGTGTGAGCCTTGCGCACACTTGGCTGACTGTGAAACTTTTAACGTTTTTCCATCGTCCTCGTATACTCACACGGTGCTTCCCGGCGTCACAACAGCCGGCTGCTGCTCCGTCGTACGGGGGACGTGACGACGACGAGACACTTCCAAGGTGCTAAAGTGTTCTCTACCTCCGGGGGAAGTGTGACTGTAAGTGTCACGCATGTGTGTGTGTGTGTGTGTGTTTGTGTGTGCGTGCAAGGAACTCAGTCGCTCAAAGTCAAAGTGGATAATTGTGTGCGCTGTTTGGCGGCACGACAATCCTATGTGGGTTTCTTATGACACATCAAGCGTCCCTTTTTGCTGCACGCCAGGCTCTTACTGTTTCTAAAGTTGCCACACGTCGGTTTCCTTACACGAAGAAGTTACTTTAAAGGGGGACATATTGTGCCACCAGGTGTGTGAGTGTGTGATTAGCCATTGTATTCACCAATTGCCATGTGACTACCGTCTAGTGACATCACAAGTGGGAATGTGGTGATTTAAAGGTAAATGGATTGCATTTATACAGCACTGCCTCACATTCACCCATTCATACACAGGCGGCGGTGCCAACCATGCAAGGTAACAACCAGCACGTCAGGAGCAGGTAGGGTTAGGTGGTGTTTTGCTCAGGGACACCTCGACACTGAGCTAGGAGGAGGTAGGGTTAGGTGGTGTCTTGCTCAGGGACACCTCCACACTGAGCTAGGCGGCGGAGCCCGGGGATCGAACCAGCAACCTTCCTGTTGCCAGACAACCGCTCTTATACCTCCTGAGCTAAAGGTTAACGGTCTCAAAGCACAGAGAGACACAGCCGGACGGTGATACCTTGTGATGTCCTCTGGGTGGCGGTGGACGACTGAATATGATGGTTTGTCGAATAACAAAACACACAAACGGCATGATGATCCCACGGAAAAAACAAAAACAGACATGTATTTAAAATAATAAAACCTGTGCCTGGCACATTTTGTAGACAAAGTAGACTGTAGATAGTCATATAATTAGATTAATCAATTGTAGTTGAATAACTGGACTACTTTAGTTTTATTATAGTTTTATTTTTAAAAGTAGACACCAGATAGCCAGCATGGATCATATCTAAGAACAATAAGCAACATCAACATCAGCAACATATCCAACTGGACGAGCAGACAGGCGGCCAATGTCTCCACCTACTGGTCATTTATGTGCACTACATCTGACCAAACACAACCACAACACCCTGACAATAAAAATATACAGGTACAGGTAAAATATACAATCAGTGCTTGAAGTGGGGGGAAAAAGTGCCAGTACTCTCATGTTGGTGTGTGTATCAGTCGGTATCAGCAAATAATTATAATAAGTATTACTAAATTCTATACGTCTGTTGTGATATTCACAACAAATGTATTTATTCTCTATTTGCAGGATGTTCTGGTGTGGCGTCACGTGTGCTCTTTGTGCCCTTTTGTAGCCAGGCCAACATTATTGGCATTAAAGTTACATTCAACTATGTTGCTTACTAACCCTAGCCCTAAACATAACCCTAAACCCTAACCCTAATCCTAGCCCTAAACCTGACCCTAGCCCTAACCCTACCACTACAGATCTAGTACCCCTATAGTACCCTCTCCAGGACGTCACAGTGACACCACTATTTAGCTGGCTGTTTGTCACAGCAAGGAGACAAATAGAGACATAATATGAAACCCTAAAACCAAACCCAAACATGAAACCCAAACCCTGAGACCCCCATTATGAAACCCTAACACCAAACCTTCATATGTAACCCCATCCCCAAAACTCAACCCAACCAGCAAGTTGACAATGGGACACAAAGACTTTCTTGAATTTCCAGTTTTAATGTAAAATGTATAAAAATCCCCAAACCTCCCCTTCAGGATATATTGTTCAAACACATCCTCACTGTGGGAATGGGAAACGTCCTGCCCCTCCACACACACACACACACACACACACACACACACACACACACACACACACACACACACACACACACACACACACACACACACACACACACACACACACACACACACACACACACACACACACACACACACACTCCCAGAGCGTCAGTCCTGTTTCAGCCGCTGTGCGTTGCGCGCTGCAGGCTTGTAATGGACTACGATCTGGACCAAGACGAAGCAGTTGACGACCAGGAACAGCAGTCCAGCCAACCAGATCGGCCAGGAACGTGTCGGCACCCTGGAACTCCAGGAAGTAGGCGGGGGCCAACCACGCACCCTAGCACAGGGAGAGAAGCAATTAGATAAGCAGCAATTAAGACAGACAGGCAGACAGACAGACAGATAGATAGAATTGTAGGCTTAGGGAGAAAAAGTCAACAGTTACCTGAGCGGTGAACCAGAGAGCTAGCAGGCCCACTCCTTGACACGCTGAGAGACTCAGGTGAGGGATGACGAGGGGCAGCAAACACAGGTACCACAGGAAGTACTGCAGGATCACAACCAGACAGAGAGCCAATCACACACACGGGTATCACAGGAAGTACAGGAGGAACACAACCAGACAAATCCACGCCCCCCACCATACCTGTGAGGTGCACACTTTGTTGAAGGACACAAAGATGGCCGTGTGCAGGAAGCAGCAGAGTGCCAGGTCGCGGTGGTAGGCCCACGACACCAGCAGGAGCAGCGCTAGCTGGGGCGCGAAGGCAGCCAGGCCCAGCCACTGGCTCCACCCGCTGTCTGCACAAACACACACACACACACACACACACACACACACACACACACACACACACACACACACACACACACACACACACACACACACACACACACACACACACACACACACACACACACACACACACAGCACCTAGGTTACTCAGGCAGGGAGGGAAAAGTTCTAAGCTAAGCGATGCCTTACCAAGTCATTGGTAACAGCAGTGTGGGACCACAGGTATGCCTGAGCAGCCCCCAGAGCCTCTTCAGCCTGGCTCAATAATCATTCCACCATATTATTAAAATATTTAAAAGTTGGCAAAGATTAGTGGCGTATTAAAATCAGAAATTGTCCATACTTTTCAGTCTAGCTGGATGAGGATTCGACCTTGATTGGAGATGAGTGGATGGATGGATAGATGGATGGATGGATGATAGATGGATGGAGGGAGGGATAGATGGAAGGGAGGGAGAATACAAACCAGCAGTGAGATAGAGCATGTAGAAGTATGGTGAGAAGTTATGGCGGGTGTCCCTTCTGGTCAGGTGATAGAGGTAGGTCTCGTGGAGGAAGTCCCAGCCGTACCTGAACACGCAGGGAAGAGGGAAAGGACAGGCTAGGTTGCAAAGGTTCGATCCTCAGCCTCCCTGTCGGCACTCTTGAGCAAGAACATGCCTAACACTAACACAATACATGTGTAATAAGAACCCATCTCTGAAATCCCAAATACAAAATAACCAAAACTCACATGTGGTAGAAGAGCGCGCCGAGACCAAAGAACACGGCGGCCGCCACCGAGGCGAACAGCAGCAGCTCTCGGTTAAGGAAGCTGCCTAGGAACCCCCACAGCCTCCTCCACCACCGCCCCTGGCCCCGCCCCGGCCGCTGTGGCTCCGCCTCCCCGGCCGGCGAGCGCAGGACCAGGGCGATGGGCAGGGCGTACGTGACCGGGTAGATCTTCATGTGGACCGAGAGGCCGTAGAGCGCGGCTGCCCACGCCAGGTGCCGGCCTTAAAAAAAGAAAGAAATACATCCGTCCATCCAATTAATAAAATTGCTATTGCAAGCTACAATGGGCTGTAAGCAATACTTTGAACATAAACAACTCAGTACAATACAAAAGTAAGGCAAGAGGCCATATTTCTACTGGACAATCCCTGCGTAAAACCTTATGTGAACCTTAAAGGGGACATGTGACTACCGTCTAGTGACATCACAAGTGGGAATGTCCACCTAGATGTATGCTGACTAGATCAGTTACCTGTCGGTACAGTCCACTGGGTAGGCTGGTAGACTGATCTGGTGATTATACATCTAGGTGGACATTCCCACTTGTGATGTCACTAGACGGTAGCCACATGGCAATTGTGAAAGGGCTTGCAGTGGCTCATCACACTCACACCTGGTGGCATAATATGTCCCCTTTAATGCCTTCCTTCCATATACAATATGTATAAAAACAGCTGGCTGGTCTTTGGGTGAAACCCACCTTCCAAACAGAGCAGTGTGCCCAGCACCAGGGCAGCTAGGATGGACTCTGCGTTGCCCCGGGTGGAGACTCCCATGGGCAACGGGTTGAGGAGCCACAGAGAGCAGACCCGACACGCTACCTGGACCACAGATCACAAGCAAAACCACAATAAAATACGGTGACAAAGGGATGCCACTCACTGTCCCTTTCGTTGTTCAGAAACCTTAAAGGGGACATCTTATGCCACCGGGTGTGAGCGTGATTAGCCATTGCAAGCCTAATGACATCACACCTGAGACGTATGCGGTGACATTCCCACTTGTGATGCCACTAGACAGTAGTCACACGGCAATTCACCAGCTCACCACCACCACCATGTGTTGAATGATGCCCATAGAAGTGCATAATTCTGTATGACATATGTGACTGATGTGTAAAATATAAGGGTTATTCCGACAGACGACACCAGCGAAGGGCCTGTACGTGAACCCATGTCCTGTGTGTCATGTATGTACCGAGGTCTCGTCTGCAGCAGAGACGAAGGCAGAGTGGGGGAGTTCACACTCACAAACACATGTTTCCCGGTACAAAGAATGTGAACTTGGGTTGGCCCCATAACCAATTGTTTTATAATTCTTTAAGATTTAAGATTTATTCTTTTCTAAGCGTTTTTATTATTATTGTACTTCTGTATAATTCTGTGCAGCATTTGTGATTGATGTGTAACATATACGGTTTATTTCAACATAAGACACCAGCGAAGGGCCTGTACTTGTACGTGAACCAATGTCCTGTGTTCACACACACACACACACACACACCACACACACACACACACACACACACACACACACACACACACACACACACACACACACACACACACACACACACACACACACACACACACACACCACACACACACACACACACACCACACACACACACACACACACGTTTTTTTTGACAATACATGATTCTGTGTTTCTGTGTGACAATGCATCAGCGAGGGGCCCCATTTCCTGTGTCGCATACAGCAGCACGCTTCAGGTAGAAGCGTGCTCGTCATACACACACACACACGTTTCACCCTTATAATTCTTATATTATGAAGTATTTTTGATTATGTATAATTCTGTATTCTTAATAATTCTGTAATTCTTTGACAATTAATGATTTTGTGTATCTTGGTCATGTTTTTTAACACATATGACAGAGGGGCCGTGAACTCGTAGTGGCCCCATTTCTTGTGTTTTTTCTGTACCGGGGGTTTCACCTACAGCGAGGCATGACAGTAGGGGTACGATAAACACACACACGGTTTATAATTATTATTATTATTGTCATTATATTATGAAGTGTTTTGGCAATGCATAATTATGTAATTTTGTATATGTCACGATAAGGTTTTATTTCTTTAACACGGCACTTGAACTTGTTGTGAACCGATTTCCTTTTTTGATGACAGTGGGGTGGATACGGGGCCCCTCGCCCTCGCCTCAAGAGCCTCGCATCTGACGCAAATAGCCCCTCGCTCCTCGCCTCGAGCTTAGTGTCACATTTCACACCTTTAAAGACAATGAAGAATTCTGATAATTACCGAGAAACCGTGGACTTGGTCTGGTCCCGTGTTTTTTGTTATTTTTTTTATACTAAGGTTTCGCTGACGCAGAGACATGACAATGGAGATAACACACACACACTCCTTAGTGTTGTTATTATCATGAAGTGTTTTGATAATTAATGATTCTGTATTTTTTGGTAATACCGTATAACATGTATACCATAATTCTTATATTATGAAGTGTTTTGTTTAATGCATAATTATGTATTTCTTGATAATACCGTATAACATGTATACCATAGATATTATATATTATGAAATGTTTTGTTTAAAGCATGATTCTTATATTATGAAATAGTTTGATTAATGCATAATTCTATATTTTTTATGTCACTGAAAGGCCAAGAACTTAGTATGATCCTATTTCTTGGAACCTTAATTATTTTGTACCAAAGACGCTTCCACGGCGTGACAAGGCATAATTCTTGTATTTCCTGGAAACCTATTTTAGTAACCAATGCTACGCACGCAACACGAACACGAACACGAGACGTGTGTCCCGCCGAAAGGTGTGATACGTGAGCCCAAGCATGTATACGATGGAAAATACGAGAATGCGACCAAACGGGCATAGAAAAAATATATCTGCCAGGCTGCGCACAAAGAGACATGTATGTCCGGCCAAAGGTGTGATATAAAATAGGCGCCCAGACATGAACCTGTATGCGGTGGAATTTACAGGAGGATGCGACCAACGGGCATTGAAAAAAGAAAAAAGCCATAAGGCGTGATATGCAAATCTGAAGCCCAGACATGAATCTGAACACAGTGGAAGGTTTCAGAAAGATGCTGACGGGTATTGAAAAAAAATTGAGATACGAAGCCTGCGGGCACAGGTACCAAATTGTGGGGTATAAAGATGAGAACTCCGGAGGCGGACGACAGGCTTCAGACGAGAGAGATTAATTTAGCACCCTGAATTAGGGATATTAGAATAGGACACTCTAGATAGAAAAAGATAATATAGATAAACTTTGAATACATACATCGCTTTGTTTTGTTTATTATTGTAAAATTATTATTTTGATTTAACTCGTTTAACAAAAGAATAAAACTAATCCCACCTTGCAAATAAGGAATTGGGATTAAACCAACCTGTACAGTCACCTCACCTGTACAGTCAGCTCACCTGCGTGACGAACCTCGCCGCGTCCGTGAACACCTGGTAGTCCACGTCGGTGTACTTCACCTCCATGCTGCGGTCCTGGAGGTCTCCGTAGAGCAGCAGGGCGAGGCGGCCGAGGAGCGCCGCGGGGAACAGGCGACGCTCCTCGGCCACCCACGACACACACCTCTCCATCACTAACACGGCTTATAAAACAACTTTACGGCTACAATCACTCTCGTTGCGGGGTGGTGGTGGTAGTAGCAGTAGCCGGCGGAGTGCATTTCTATCGGTTTTATTTTAACACAACAGCCATGAAAATGTGCTAAAGTATTCGTTATTAGTGCGACTGTCTCCGATGGAAAAACAAACCCGGAAGCGACTTATGGGTTGTGGGCGTGGCGTCGAGGGTTGCCAGGTTTGGAATATATCCGCCCCCCACCCCCACCACTTGTCCATCGTGTACCTTCTACCTTGTGTTGCTTCTTTTAGTTTTTAGTTTTTAGTTTAGTTATGGTTTCAGGGTTTCTCTGTTCTGTTGTGTTCCCCCCCCCCCTATGAGTTTATCTGCTCTTTTATTCATTGTTTCATGTTTTATTGTGAAGTCTGTCCCACTCTTGTCTTGGATGTGTGTTCCATGTGGTTCTCCTGTCATCACACACAATCATTTCCTAGCCAATAAAAAGATCAAAATTGTCCTCTTAGTTGATATGTTACATAATGTGCAAGTGTGTATTAATAAAAAGGTACAACCATCAATCATTTTCAACGTTATTTATTTCTGTGAGGGCATAAGGTTAGCGCAAAGAAGTATAACGCTTAGCAATTGATTCTGGTAGGTTTGCAAGTTTTTTTTTCTTCACTCCAAATATTATTGACAATATTTTAAGTCGTTATTAACCAATACAACGCAGCTTCACACACACAAGCACACACACACACACACACACACACACTCAAATACGTGTTTTCCGTGGTTAATTACATCGTCTTTGGTAATGAATACAACAGTATTAGCGTAGGAATAATATATAGTCCAGCATGTGAGATACGTCAACCGTAAATGTGAAAATTGGAGAATTTAGTGTACTCCAGAAGTGCATTAAAAGGAGGAAGGAATTCATGTGGAGGACTTGAAGCAGCATAGATCGGGCCGTCGTATGGTTGCCTTAAGGCTGAAGAGTGACACACGCAGGCTATACAGTTTTAGCACGGCAGGGCTTTTAAAAAGACAACCGAATGAAAAACGAATTAAGGTAGAAGCACGTCCGCAGCAAAACCGAGCCGCCATCGGCCCATCACTCGGGCGAGGAGTACCGCCCGGCGAACAGGATACTCCGGCTGGGGTTGTGGCGGATGAAGAAGAGGAAGGGATGGTCGGCGACGAAGGTGGGGGTGATCCTCGCGCACCGTAGCATCATGACGACGGCGGTGGCAGCCGCGGCCTCGGTGCCCTCCTCGTTGACCTCCACGAAGGCCTTGTGCACCACCTTGGACACGGCCAGGTTGTTGGCCGTGGACATGCCTGTCGGGGAGGACGAGGTGTTGTGAGTGTCGAGTTTCAGCGACCGCTGCCTCTCAACGAGTGAATAATTCATGACGGCGTATTCGGTCAGGATAGTGTCACCTCGGCTGTGGTAGCCGTTTAATGTAAGAAGGTAAGAAACAAGAATCAAGAATTCCTTCTGCCCCCTTTGGCCAGTAAGTGAACTGCAGGAGCTCTAAGTGAAGCTTATTCAGAGCACTGGATTACGAGTTCCGTGGGTTGAGACAATAACAATCCTCAACTAATGTTACTGTTAATGCACCCAGATCTATGCTGACCAGATCAGTTTACCAGTTGGTACAGTCCACTGGTTAGGCTCGTATTGAGATCTGATCTACGTCAGCATAATGGCATGATGTGGAGAACTCTCACTCGTGATGTCACCTGGATCACATGACAATTTTTGAAACGGCTTTGTAATAGATAATCACGCTCCACAACCTAGGTGGCAATTTTAATAGGGACCCGCCCTTTAATGGAATTGAATTCTTTAGTTCAATACAAATTTCTTCATGAATAGCAAATAACCGCCCACTCCAGCAAATGTGGGCTTTCTTAGGGCTCTCCTCATACATCTGGTGGGCGTCTGGGTGATGCGTGCGAGCGAGCTGTGTGGTTCCTACCGGAAGAATGTCTGCCTTGATGAGGCCTCCGGTCCGAAGGCATCCCACCTAATGCCCATGGCTGACCAGCAGGCTCCTTCCTCATGTCGTACGGTGTGGTTCACTCCTTGAACCGCTAAGCGATGGCAGGCCCAGCTGACCTCGGTCTAACTCGGAATCATGTGCTGGCCGGGGGTCCACCGATAGAAGGTCTTCGTGTAGGTGCATCTGCGATTGCAGCCTGAACCAATAGGAAGTGTGAGTGAAGGTTGATTTGAATGTCTGCGCGTGTGCGTGTGAGTGTCTGTAACTTTAATGTTAAGTGAACAGCTCAAAAACAAATTCAGAGGGGTTATGAACTACGCAGCAAGCAACACACTCTTCTTTATGTACCACAGTAATATATTGCCGTCTCTTTCGACAAATGTACTTATTGGAAGTTGCTTTAGATAAAAGCGTCTGACAAAAGCCCTAAATGTAAATGTAAGATAAACCAAGTAACAAAGAAAACATGATTTTGGGTCCAGTGTCACTCCAATATGAGTTCATATTACTGTGAGTGCATCTTATGCACAGCTCCTACCTTCTCCAAGCCAGTTGTGTTGTCCTCCATGTCAAGTGGCAGGAATATGAGCATGCTAAGGTCTTTGCCTTCATAGGGCAGCTCCAGACCGTGTAGGCCCAATTCAATAATTCAATTAAATTTTATTTGTATAGCCCTGAATCACAAGACAGTCTCAAAGGGCTTTACAGGCCAGATTGTTATGGGCCAAACGTGATTTATTATTGAGCCCTCTCCAAGACCACTGAGATATTGAAGACCGAGACATCGGATCGACACCAGCGCCCCAAAGGTGAGTCCCACGGGAAACCTAACGGATACAAGTACAGTTGGTTTTAGGTATTGATTAAACCTCATCTGTAACAACCGTTGTAAGAGGTTGAGGAGTGCCCATATGTAAGACTATACAGGAAGTAAGTCTATATATGGGAGGGAGAACTTGTCAAGTGGGTCACAAAACAAATCCTAACGAGTAACCGCCTACCTAGTAGAAATGGACATTAATATCGCGAATGAAATGAGGCCTAAATACTGAGTGCGATACAATCCTCCGAAGGGACGCGAGGTATTATATAAGTTGGTGTCAACTAATAAACGGCAAGCGTAATCCATGGGTAGGAATACGGATAAATCATACAATCGATAGGTAAACCGCGTATTGTCGCAGAGTTAAAATCGGCCAGAGAGGTGGTGAGGCGGAGACATAGGCCTCGATCGTCCCTGAGATCCCCCAATAACACGAGCGAACACGCAACACATGCTGGACCACCACTGTAACCGACAACAACACACCTCTGTCCTGACCCCCCGCAGGCAGAGGAGGCGGTGGATGAGCAGGCCGGTCAGCAGGTCGCAGAGGACGAAGAGAAGCTTCCCAAAGGGGGGGAAGTGGAGGTAGATGTTGGGGGTGAGGAGCCAGGCGAGGAGGGGCGTGTAGCGGTACGTGGACCTGTTGTACGGTGACTCGCCCTGCACACAAGATTCAAGATTCAAGATGTCTTTATTGCCACATGCAACAAAGTACAGTGGAATGCCTCCTCCCCATTCACTCCTGCAGTATTCTTCTAAACATACATTCTGAAACAACTCTGGAGAATTAGTATGATAGTACGGTAAAAAGTACAAATATCCTGTATGTGTATTCAAATAAAGTGCTTGAATATTGAATCTTACATTTACTTCCGTGAAAGAGTGAATGAGGGGTGTTTTTCTTTCTGAGTAGTCACCTCACCTGTACAGTCAGCTCACCTCACCTGTACAGTCAGCTCACCTGTACAGTCAGCTCACCTCACCTGTACAGTCAGCTCACCTCACCTGTACAGTCAGCTCACCTCACCTGTACAGTCAGCTCACCTGTACAGTCAGCTCACCTCACCTATACAGTCAGCTCACCTCACCTATACAGTCAGCTCACCTCACCTGTACAGCCACCTCACCTATACAGCCACCTCACCTATACAGTCAGCTCACCTCACCTATACAGTCAGCTCACCTCACCTGTACAGCCAGCTCACCTATACAGCCAGTTCACCTGTACAGTTACCTCACCTGTACAGCCAGCTCACCTATACAGCCAGCTCACCTGTACAGCCAGCTCACCTGTACAGCCACCTCACCTATACAGCCAGCTCATCTCACCTGTACAGGAATATGAGCATGCTAAGGTCTTTGCCTTCATAGGGCAGCTCCAGCACCTATAGCAACACATTCAGACGACTGCATTAACCCCAAAGGAAACCGTATAATATATAGAACCAGTACACATTGAGTTTGTCATTGTAAAGGTGGAGGAATGCACCAGTTACAGCTAATCAAGAATGCGGCCAGTACACCGTTTACAGAGTGGATAACAACTGATAGTTTGAGGAGGGCTGCAGGGTTACCTGGCAATTGGCCTCAGAGATGAAGGCAAGAGGAACTTTGCTTTGTGGAACATCATCTTCACCGTCTTAGTGTCGTTCTGAGGTAAAACACACACAGCAGGGTTACTAGTACCAATACTATTGGTAATTGCTATTGGTATTGCTAATCTAAGGTGTGACTCTCCGTCTCCCCTCCTTCAAATCACAAAGGTGATGAGTTTACTGACATGGCTTCTTGTATTATCATTATTGTCATAAATGTGATAGATCACCTATATTAATTCCACCTATATTTTTATTCTACTAGGACTGTACATTTGTAAATCTGTTAGTTTATTTTTTATTATTCTGTTTATTTCTCTATTGTTTTTATTGTATTGCTATGCAACCTGGCACAAGAATTTCCTTCGGGATTAATAAAGTTCTATCTCATATTATCTTGTGCAATCTGGACACCGCTGACACAGACACTGGTGTAGGGAGGGGCCTGCGATGTGGAGGCCACGCCCAGTCGAGGCCCCGCCCCTCCACCACACGGCAGCTCCTCTTTGTGTGGAGGACAGGGCGTGTCCCTCCCATCCCTTTGTGGTGCTCTATCTGTCCGCCTCCAGGATTTAAGAGACTTTTGATTTTGACAAAAGGGACAATTGTTTGCGTTTCAGATGTTTCAGTATTCTCCATTCACCACGCATATTGTTCCCCTCGGCACATTCGACATTCTAAATATATATCATGTCTCTCAAAAGAGCCACTTTGACAAACCTTGACTCAAACTTCCTGCGATTTCAACACAACCTGACACAATAACTAGTGATTCCAAGCGTGCCCTGCTGACTGTCACAAGTCATAGCCTGCAAACTGCGATTTCAGCTGAGTGGCAGCCACCGTCGGTGCCGCCAAGATGGCGACGGGGGCGATGGTAGAGTTGGTGGAGGTGGAGTTGGTGGTGAAAGGGCCCTCCCCTTGGCTCCGTGCTCGCCACGTTACCTTGTTCAGTTTGAAGGGAGTGTCGCGGGTGGCTGTCTCCTTGAACTGCTTGTCCCACTTGCCCTTGAAATAGATGGCGTTGACCAGGACCATCGCGGTCATTGAGTCGACCACACCGGGCGCCAACAGGTCCTTGATCTTATCTGGGGTCAAGAGCAAAAAGAGTTAAAAAAAACCAACAACAACATAACACATTAGTAAGCCTCTCTCTGTGTGTGTGTGTGTGTGTGTGTGTGTGTGTGTGTGTGTGTGTGTGTGTGTGTGTGTGTGTGTGTGTGTGTGTGTGTGTGTGTGTGTGTGTGTGTGTGTGTGTGTGTGTGTGTGTGTGCGCTCCACCTTGTGTCTGTTTCTCCACCCAGGTGTTGATCTCCACCCTGGCTGCGTCTGCCTTGGTTTGGAAGTCCACAGGCCGGAGTTCTGCGTTGTAGTACTTCCGGGTTTCGTTGAGGAACTCCTGGAAACCACCAACAGATGCACCACATTCAGCATTACGCGATACAATTAGCATCATCCCTATCGCCGGATGCTGAATAGGGCCCGTTAGGAAAGCCACACGATGAGAGGATGAGCCAATGGCTAGTTTTATCAATATTACATCCCCGTCAATACACTTGAAAGCTACACACCGTTAGTGCCGGGCAATAACTCAATTATAATGTGTCGTCTTTGAGTGTAGTCTGAACTAAATAGGATTATAAATTGTGAAATAATTGTGAAATAATACTTGCTTCCATCAGATACCACACCTTAAATGAAATGATATATACTTTAATTATGATATGCTCTAGTTATAAGCCGTTGGGACGTTTTAGAAGACAGTTGTGGAGTGTGGTGTTGTTTGTGTGTGTGCTTGTTTAAACAGCCTCATCTGGCACAGTTAAGAGACCGGGGTTGGGGGTGAGGGCTGCACACCTGAGGTGCATTGACTAAGCGGTGCACACAGGTTAAACCAGCCATCACCACAACACACTCTCACACACTCGTCGACACGTCAGTACCGTTCCACCGCCACACTGCTCTGCGACAAACACAAAGGCGGCTACAATGCTGCTTCTTCTCAAACAACTTCCCCTGTCCTTGGATTGGCTTGAGGCCCAGACAAAGACAGTGACAGGTAGGAGCTAACCACTACAACAGTTTAGTTGTGTTAGTCTAATTCAAGTATACTTTAGTTGCGGACAGCGATACGCCACCACTCACAAACCGAATGGCCACTGCTCCACCCACCTGCCATTGGACACACGCAACGCACAACACAACCACACGGCAACGGCACGCAGACTCAACCTGGACGAACAGGTAGGTCTGCTTCTCCGTAACAGCCTGTTGGTATACTGAGGGAGTACGCTGCTCCTGGCTTGTATGAGCTCGTAGACAGTTTGGAGAGTCTTGCGTTCACGTTCATCCCCGGCCTTCTGGTAGTGCACGACACAGCGCACAGTCTGTGCGTGGAGTGTGTGGGGGGGGGGGGGGGGTAAACAACACACAAATGTTAGACCACTAGTCTGTCTCTGAGATGAAGCGGAAAGATTGCCGATTCCCTCCCCTGTCAACCGGCAAGGTGTTCAGTGTACAGCTGCTGCGATCCGCCACCCACATGCCATGTCACGCAACACAAACCAGTCATCAACATTTGCAAACCTTGAGTGGAACGACAGAGAGAGAGAGAGAGATATTATAGAAATACGAAAAAGTTGTATTATTCAGAAAAGGTATGGCGTCATTTCAAATGCATTGTTAGAATGTTCCGGTGAAGAGCTGAAGTGAGTCCGAAGTCTTCACCAGTTCAATCGCTCAATATAGCAATGCCAACGATTGTGGGATCCCCAAAGTTTTCATACGGAGACCGCGAGGAGGAAAATAAACAACGTTTATTAAAAAGTAAAAAGCAAAGCTTACAAACTCTGGCACAAGTCTGGCTTTGAGGACGGAGGCCTCCCACCAGTACAGAAGCAGCAGCAGCAGCTCATTATACAACATCCCGTAGCGTGTCAACACATCCCACAACACACACATTCCCGCTGGCTCTCCGGCCTGTTGACCTGCAGCTTAAAAGACGTTTAAAAGACACGGCATGCGTATCTCCCCGGCCGTACGCAGAAGGTCACAGGAGAGCGAGACGAGAGAAGAAAAGAGCCGTGTCATTTTAATAATAATGCTTATTTAAGTCCCTTTAACATCCCTTTCACCGACCAGTCACTTGTTAGTGAGTGTAAGGCAAGCTAACAGAAAGGGTACAACGAGGGGAGGTGGTCCCGTTTGGGCGGTTGTCGGTCCGCCATTTACCATCTTTTTCAGCAGAAACGGCGGCAGATTGGTCATCGTCTGCTGCATCTGCATCTGCATCTGAGCCTGAGCCTGCATGGGCGGACCTGCCGACCGCGTTTGGGCGTCGGCCTCGGAGAAGCAGAGCACCTGGGGGGCGGAGTCGCCAGGGACTGGAGGTCACGAGGAGTGTGTGTGTGTGTGTGTGTGTGTGTGTGTGTTGTGTGTGTGTGTGTGTGTGTGTGTGTGTGTGTGTGTGTGTGTGTGTGCTTGTGTGAGTTTTTACAAGCACACACACATGTGCAAAAAAGAAAGAAATGGAACGCATTCCTGTGAAGGGACGCTTGCGGTATGTGTCACCTAAATGTAGTGGGACAGGTTAGGCACCGAGGCCACAAACTGGAGCCTCTTCCTTAATTGAACTTGGGTGGGAGGAGCCTGGCAGCATGAAGCCCGTACCCCCCCCCGTCCTCCTCCTCCTCCTCCTCCTCCTCCACCTTGTAGTCATCTCCTAGGTTCTTATCTTTCTACTTTGTTTTCCCCCCCCTATTCTGTTCTCGTTACACATTGACACGTTTTTACATGAATGCACACACGCCTTATCATTCACAGTATGTACCTTTTGTACCTATAGAGGGACGGGCAGCAACGACATCAGACTGATGACAGATCTGTTGCAACACCTACACACTACAGTGGGTGGGGGTTTATTACATTTGGTGTGTGTGTGTCTGTGTGCATGTGTGTGCATACGTGTGTGATGTTGCTATAGTAACACAAAGCATACATAAAAGGGAGTGGGGATCATAGAGCAGTCTGTGCCGTGCTGTGCTGACTGTGGGAAAAAAGATTTGTCAGTGATTCACTTCACTTCACTTCACTGGAATAGGCGAATACTTTGGCATTTGTTAAAGCCTCCCGGATGATTCATCTTTGGTGTTCAGTTTCCAAAGTGGCGTCAACGGGAGCATATTTTGCTCTTGCAAAGACAGGCTTAGAAACGTACTGTATATGCCTACTTACTACATATCCTGCAAACTGTGTGTCATTTCATTTCTTACGGAACAAAGGACCAAGCGTCAAATGGGGAAATATGTTGAGTGACATTTAAACGATTTCCTCTGCTATAAAGAATACACAACATTCCTAATGTTGCACACCAATAACCAATAACATTGCTCGCATACGTCTTTGCCAACTTTATTACACGGCGGCTGTGTAATGAGTCCATACATTACTGAGCTATTAGTTGGATGTCAACTACCACCGAGCTACCACTACAAATGGTTCATTATTCATTATATAATTATGCAAAAGCATTAGACATACATACATTCACATACAACGTGTGTGTGTGTGTGTGTGTGTGTGTGTGTGTGCGTCGATCTGTGCGTTTGCATGTGTGTCTATATGTGTGTGTGTGTGTATATATATATACATATGTGTGTCTATGTATGTATGTGTGTATGTGTGTGTGTGTGTGTGTGTGTGTGTATACAATACATGTGTCTATGTGTGTGTGTGTGTGTGTGTGTGTGTGTGTGTGTGTGTGTGTGTGTGTGTGTGTGTGTATACCTCTGACATCTGCGTGGCCGTGTTGCCCCGTGCCCCCAGCAGCACCATGGCCAGGGCCGAGGAGATGCTGAGTGGCGAGTAGAAGACGTTGCCCGTCTGGTCGCCCTCCGTGATCTTCTTGAACAGCTTCAGGGAGAAGGTGGTGTTGGCCTCGATCAGCGGGGTGGAGGACGCCATGGTGTCGGATACTAAGGAAGAACCATGGGAGAATTACTTTGAGATGTACCCTTAATGTTGCATCTTAGGCCTTATCACCATTATAATAATAATAATAACAATAACAATAAAAATACATTTTATTTTGTAAAATTACTGTCATTTATTAGCTGTCAGTTATTAACAATTCTCCTGTATAATTATTAATTAAAAAAGGTATAAATCTGAATTAATAATAAGGGGCACCACCCTGAAATCAAGGACCGATAACCACATGCAGCTCAAAGTGCTTTACATTTTTTTTTTAATTAACAAATAAATCAACAACAAAAAACAAACAAGAAACAAAATTGTCTCATGACAATAAAGTGGAAGTGAAATGAAATAAATACAATTGCATTGCATTGAATTGAAGCAATCCATGACACAGGACAGATAAAACACATGCACCAGATCACACCAGCAACAGGCCTGCAGGAAGCAAGAAACAAGCTGTCATCTCCTGTCTTTTAATACTTTTAATACTTTAATACATTATTCTCAATAATCACCAGTCATGTTTCCTCATTGACTCAAACAACTGTGTGTCACAAAGTTCATTATATTACTATATTACATATTACACTCCTAATGCTTGCCTACCCCTCAGTTTAATCACTTTAATTAAGTGTAAGTTCCTATGGATGAGCTCATACTTACAGATCAGCAGGAGGAGAGTAGAAGAGGAAGTAGAGGAAGGAGAGTAGAAGAGTAGAAGAGAAGAGTCTTTATAGACAAACTAGACTCTGTTTTACATGAAAACAGAACACGCCCACAACACGATGACAACACGCTGCTGCGTTCAAGTTGAGTGGAAGTCGGAAATTCCGTTCTTCCCTTTTTCCCCCCGCCCGCAACTGGAGATATTTAATTCAAATACATTTAGAGAGAATATTCCAGTGGAGAATTTTTTTGTTGTATTAAATTTTTTATTTAACAATAATATTACACGACAAAAGGCACATCATATTAATTTTCAAAATATAACCGAGCGAATGCATTAATCAAACAAACAAACACAAATAGAAATTAGACAGCCTCAACAAACAAAAACAAATACAATGAAAAAAATAAATAAATAAAATGGAGAACACAAGCGGTTAGTGAGGAAATAAGATACATAGATATTTGACAAAGTCTAGTTCTCCCTGACCGTATCGACTTGGAAGCCGGAAATGCCGACTCCCGAGCACAACTGGAACGCACCAATAGGCGCGCCCAAACCCACCAATAGGCGCGCCCAACGTCTACTTCCGCGTTCTCTGCTGCGAGTTCGACGACGAGCCGCTGCGGTAAAAAACTGACTTTATTAATACAGTTATTAAAGTATTATATTTATATAGAGTTATTAAAGTATTATAGTTATTATAGGGACATGTGACTACCGTCTAGTGACATCACAAGTGGGAATGTCCACCTAGATGTATGCTGACTAGATCAGTTTACCTGTCGGTACAGTCCACCCGGTAGGCTGGTAGACTGATCTAGTGATTATACATCTAGGTCAGTATTTCTCAAACTGTGGGGCGCGCCCCTCTAGTGGGGCGCAGTGGTATTACATGTGGGGCGCAGGGGGAAATTCATAATTCTTTTATTTTAAGAATTGTATTGAGAACTTCACATATTACAAAAGTACAAAGCACACGGACATAAAACCAAAATTTACCGATCGAAACACTTCTCCCCCTTTAACAATCTAAAACGGAACGTTGTCTTTACCCCCCCCCCGTCAACAATCGAAAACGGAACGTTGTCTTTACCCCCCCCCTCCGTCAACAATCTAAAATGAACTGAACTTTCTCATAATAAAGCAGAGTTGCCCCAAGACAGGTGGGGCGTGAAATTGTCCTCCCCTCCTAAGTGGGGCGTGACAGAAAAAGTTTGAGAACCACTGATCTAGGTGGACATTCCCACTTGTGATGTCACCAGACGGTAGTCACATGGCAATTGTGAAACGGCTTGCAATGGCCAGTGGTGGACAGTAACGGAGTAAATTTACTTGAGTACTGTACTTAAGTACGTTTTTTGAGTATCTGTTCTTTACTTGAGTATTATTTTTTTTAGGAACTTAAGACTTTCACTCTGCTACATTTGAAAGACAAATATTGTACTTTCAACTCCACTACATTTCTAAGAAGGGTCTCGTTACTCGTTACTTTTAAGTACAGCTTTGAAGTCAGCGGATGAAATGTTTTTCTTTTCTAAAATGCAATCTGCGTGTGATTTGTTTGAGTGATGACGCCGTACCTGTACCTCACGTACCTGTACCTCGCGCATGCGCTTCTCAGATCGGGTAGACGTTACTCAGATAGCTGAGTTGTAATGATGGCTACGCCTACGGCAGACGAAGAAGACGAGTCTACACCAGTTCACCCATGGCCATATCTGAAGTCCATGTTCGAGATGGTCGAAATGAAGGGAGAGAGAGAGAGAGAGAGAGAGAGGGGAGAGAGAGAGAGAAGGGGGGAGGGGGGGAGAGAGAGAGGACTGGTAGATCTCAGCAGACTGGAAACTTGAAAAGTAGATCTTAGTTCAAAAAAGTTTGGGCGTTCCTGATATAGATAGACAAATAACCCTACAGGTCAGGGTCAATATATATGTTGTTATGTTGGGAGTTGAACCGGCCCTTTAAAACAGTGTTACTGTTGGGCAGTTATAAAGCTAAATGTGTGTAACTGTGATTCTAAGTAGGTTGGTTGTTTTTATATCATTTATTTTTTGAGGAAGTGGCATCTACAGCAATTCCAAGTCTGCCAGACAGGGCGTCTGCATAGGATGAGAGGACTCTTCTTTTGAGCTAGCAGTTAACTGTGAACAAGCACTGCAGTTCCTTTTCTCTCTTCTTTTAGTTTTGTTGTATTTTGGTCAGCTAGGAGACATTCTTAAGAGTAGCTGCTGATGCACACATATTGCCAGAGCTGTGTTAGAACACTGCCATGCTGTTTTGGGGGGTCGGGAGGGTTGTTAAATAAAAAAATGAAAACGCCAATGGTTGTCCTTTTGTCGATGCATTCGTGTTTCAATAGGCATTAGTAAAGGCTTGGATGCAGCAACAAGCTTTTTATTCCACAGGTTCTATAAGCAAGTCAATTCAGTAGGTTGTTTCAGTCATTAGGTTCTTTAAATTCATTGTGGCAACAATACAACAATGCGTTGACATTAAAATGAAAATATACTTTATTACTTAAGTATTTTCAAAAGCAAGTACTCCAGTACTTTAACTTAAGTAAAAATTTGACTGAGCAACTTTTACTTGTATTGTACTCTGTCCACCACTGGCAATGGCTCATTAGATTCACACCTGGTGGCATAATATTTTCCCATTTAATGCCTTACTTCCATATACAATATGCAATACATATACAATACAATACAATATACATGTGTGCAAGTGTGTATTAATAAAAAGGTACAACCATCAATCATTTTCAACGTTATTTATTTCTGTGAGGGCATAAGGTTAGTGCAGAAAAGTATAACGCTTAGCAATTGGTTCTGGTAGGTTTGCAGGGTTTTTTTTCTTCACTCCAAATATTATTGACAATATTTTAAGTCGTTATTAACCAATACAACGCAGCTTCACAGACACAAACACACACACACACACACACACACTCAAATAAGGTATTTCCGTGGTTAATTACATCGTCTTTGGTAATGAATACAACAGTATTAGCGTAGGAATAATATATAGTCCAGCATGTGAGATACGTCAACCGTTAACGTGAAAACTGGAGAATTTAGTGTACTCCAGAAGTGCATTAAAAGGAATTCATGTGGAGGACTTGAAGCAGCATAGATCGGGCCGTCGTATGGTTGCCTTAAGGCTGAAGAGTGACACACGCAGGCTATACAGTTTTAGCACGGCAGGGCTTTTAAAAAGACAACCGAATGAAAAATTAATTACGGTAGAAGCACGTCCGCAACAAAATCGAGCCGCCATCGGCCCATCACTCGGGCGAGGAGTACCGCCCGGCGAACAGGATACTCCGGCTGGGGTTGTGGCGGATGAAGAAGAGGAAGGGATGGTCGGCGACGAAGGTGGGGGTGATCCTCGCGCACCGTAGCATCATGACGACGGCGGTGGCAGCCGCGGCCTCGGTGCCCTCCTCGTTGACCTCCACGAAGGCCTTGTGCACCACCTTGGACACGGCCAGGTTGTTGGCCGTGGACATGCCTGTCGGGGAGGACGAGGTGTTGTGAGTGTTGAGTTTCAGCGACCGCTGCCTCTCAACGAGTGAATAATTCATGACGGCGTATTCGGTCAGGATACTGTCACCTCGGCTGTGGTAGCCGTTTATTTAGAAGCTAAGAAACAAGAATCAAGAATTCCTTCTCGTTACTGCCGCCCCCTTTGGCCAGTAAGTGAACTGCAGGAGCTCTAAGTGAAGCTTATTGCGAGTTGACATCCAGCTAATAACAATCCTCAACTAATGTTAGTGCTAATGCACCCAGTCAGCATAAATCTAGGTGGACACTCCGGCTCGTGACGTCAATTTGTCACAATCACAATTTTGGTCACATGACAATTTTGAAACGGCTTGTAATAGATAATCACGCTCACACCTGGTGGCATAATAGGGCCCCTTTAATGGAATTGAATTCTTTAGTTCAATTAAATTTTTCATGAATAGCAAATAACCCCCATCCACAAATTGTGTTTCTTAGGCTCTCCTCATACATCTGGTGGGTCTGGTGATGCTGCAGCAGCTGTGTGGTTCCTACCGGAGAAGTCGCTGAGGCCTTCGTCGAAGGCATCCACCATGCCCATGCTGACCAGCAGGTCCTTCATGTCGTAGGTCTGCGTCATCTTGAAGCGTGGCAGGCCCAGCTGCACCTCGGTCTCATCCATCTTGTCCGGCCGGGTCCACTCCGTGAAGTTCTTGTAGGTCATCTGCGATTGCAGCTGAACCAATAGGAAGTGTGAGTGAAGGTTGATTTGAATGTCTGCGCGTGTGCGTGTGAGTGTGTGTAACATTAATGTTAAGTGAACAGCTCAAAAACAAATTCAGAGGGGTTACGAACTACGCAGCAAGCAACACACTCTTCTTTATGTACCACAGTAATATATTGCTGTCTCTTTCGACAAATGTACTCATTGGAAGTCACTTTAGATAAAAGCGTCTGACAAAAGCCCTAAATGTAAATGTAAGATAAACCAAGAAACAAAGAAAACATGATTTTGGGTCCAGTGTCACTCCAATACGAGTTCATATTACTGTGAGTGCATCTTATGCACAGCTCCTACCTTCTCCAAGCCAGTTGTGTTGTCCTCCATGTCAAGTGGCAGGAATATGAGCATGCTAAGGTCTTTGCCTTCATAGGGCAGCTCCAGCACCTATAGCAACACATTCAGACGACTGCATTAACCCCAAAGGAAACCGTATAATATATAGAACCAGTACACATTGAGTTTGTCATTGTAAAGGCGGAGGAATGCACCAGTTACAGCTAATCAAGAATGCGGCCAGTACACCGTTTACAGAGTGGATAACAACTGATAGTTTGAGGAGGGCTGCAGGGTTACCTGGCAATTGACCTCAGAGATGAAGGCAAGAGGGAACTTTGCTTCGTGGAACATCATCTTCACCGTCTTAGTGTCGTTCTGAGGGTAAAACAACACACAGGCAGGGTTACTAGTACGAATACGATTGGTAATTACTATTGGTATTGCTAATCTAAGGTGTGACTCTCCGTCTCCCCTCCTTCCAATCACAAAGGTGATGAGAGTTTGCTGACATGGCTTCTTGAATTATCATTATAATTATCATCGTCAGAAATGTGATAAATCACCTACTGTATATTCACCTGTATTAATTCACCCGTTATATTTTTAGGACTGTACATTTGTAAATCTGTTAGTTAATTTTTTTATTATTCTGTTTATTTCTCGATTGTTTTTATTGTATTGCTATGCAACCTGGCACAAGAATTTCCTTCGGGATTAATAAAGTTCTATCTTATATTATCTTGTGCATTGGACACCACTGACACAGACACTGGTGTGGGGAGGGGCCTGCGATGTCCCGCCCAGTGGAGGCCCCGCCCCTCCACCACACGGCAGCTCCTCTTTGTGTGGAGGACAGGGCGTGTTCCTCCCATCCCTTTGTGGTGCTCTATGCACACAATGACCGGTTTGAAAATAAATCAGGATTTAAGAGACTTTTGAGGGACAATTGTTTGCGTCTCAGATGTTTGGAGACGGGGTATTCTCCATTCACCACGCATATTGTTCCCCTCGGCACATTCGACATTCGAAGCGGGTAGGGTTTTATGGTGGTGGTGGTGGTGAAAGGGCCCTCCCCTTGGCTCCGTGCTCGCCACGCTACCTTGTTCTGTTTGAAGGGAGTGTCGCAGGTGGCTGTCTCCTGGAACTGCTTGTCCCACTTGGCCAGGAAGTACATGGCGTTGACCAGGACCATCACGGTCCCTGAGTCGACCACACCGGGCGCCAACAGGTCCTTGATCTTATCTGGGTGAACGAAGAGCAAGAGTAAAAAAAAAGGTTGGAATATAAGATAACACAACAAGAAACGCTTGTACTTTTACTGTACTGTATATTTACTGTACTTACTAGTTACCATTACTAATTGTTTAGAGTTGTTTTAGAATGTATGTTTAGAAGAATAGTGCAGGAGTGAATGGGGTGTAGGCATTCCATTGTACTTGTTACATATGGCAATAAAGATATGTTGAATCTCTTGAATCTTGAATCTTAAAGAAATCTTGAATCTTGGATCTACTCACACTCTCACACGCTCTCAGAATCTCACACTCACTCTCACAGTGTAGTGTGTGTGTGTGTGTGTGTGTGTGTGTGTGTGTGTGTGTGTGTGTGTGTGTGTGTGTGTGTGTGTGTGTGTGCTCCACCTTGTGTCTGTTTCTCCACCCAGGTGTTGATCTGCACCCTGGCTGCGTCTGCCTTGGTTTGGAAGTCCACAGGCTGGAGTTCTGCGTTGTAGTACTTCCGGGTTTCGTCGAGGAACTCCTGGAAACCACCAACAGATGCACCACATTCAGCATTACGCATCATCCCTATCGCTGGATGCTGAATAGGGCCCGTTAGGAAAGCCACACGATGAGAGGATGAGCCAATGGCTAGTTTTATCAATATTACATCCCCGCCAATACACTTGAAAGCTACACACCGTTAGTGCCGGGCAATAACTCAATTATAATGTATCGTCTTTGAGTGTAGTCTGAACTAAATAGGATTATAAATTGTGAAATAATTGTGAAATAATACTTGCTTCCATCAGATACCACACCTTAAATGAAATGACATATACTTTAATTATAATATGCTCTAGTTATAACCCGTTGGGACGTTTTAGAAGACAGTTGTGGAGTGTGGTGTTGTTTGTGTGTGGCTTGTCTAAACAGCCTCATCTGGCACAGTTAAGAGACCGGGGTTGGGGTGAGGGCTGCACACCTGAGGTGCATTGACTAAGCGGTGCACACAGGTTAAACCAGCCATCACCACACACACACTCACACACTCGTCGACACGTCAGTACCTTCCACCGCCACCTGCTCTGCCGACAAACACAAAGGCGGCTACAATGCTGCTTCTCTCGAACAACTTCCCCTGTCCTTGGATTGGCTGAGCCCAGACAAAGACAGTGACGGTAGGAGCTAACCACTACAACAGTTTAGTTGTGTTAGTCTAATTCAAGTATACTTTAGTTGCGACAGCGTACGCCACCACTCAAACCGATGCCACTCCCACCCACCTGCCATTGGACACACGCACACACACACACGCACGCACACACGCACACACACACACGCATGCAGACTCACCTGGACGAACCGGTAGGTCTGCTCTCCGTACAGCCTGTTGGCTATACTGAGGGAGTACGTTGCTCCTGGCTTGTTGAGCTCGGTCAGCAGTTTGGAGAAGTCGGCGTTCACGTCATCCCCGACCTTCTGTAGCTGCAGCGACTACAGCGCACAGATTGTGTGTGAGTGTATAAAATACATGTGACTGTGTGTGTGTGTGTGTGTGTGTGTGTGTGTGTGTGTGTGTGTGTGTGTGTGTGTGTGTGTGTATACCTCTGACATCTGCGTGGCCGTGTTGCCCCGTGCCCCCATCAGCACCATGGCCAGGGCCGAGGAGATGCTGAGTGGCGAGTAGAAGACGTTGCTCGTCCGGTCGCCCTCCCTGATCTTCTTGAACAGCTTCATGGAGAAGGTGGTGTTGGCCTCGATCAGCGGGGTGGAGGACGCCATGGTGTCGGATACTAAGGAAGAACCATGGGAGAATTACTTTGAGATGTACCCTTAATGTTGCATCTTATGCCTTATCACTATTATTATAATAATAATAATAATAATAATAATAATGATAATAATAATACATTTTATTTTGTAGGTCCTACTGTCAGTTATTAGCTGTCAGTTATTAACAATTCTCCTTTATTATTAACTTTATTATTTACTTATTAATTATTAATTATTAAAGTAAAAAAGGTATAAATCTGAATTAATAATAAGGGGCACCACCCTGAAATCAAGGACCGATAACCACATGCAGCTCAAAGTGCTTTACATTATTTTTTTAATTAACAAATAAATCAACAACAAAAAACAAACAAGAAACAAAACAAGGAGCACAAGAAAACACAGAACAGTTGGAAAATAAAGAGCTTGACATCTCAGAGAAAGCAGCCACTTATCATCACTAAAATTGACAATTAGAGGCAGAAAAAGTCCCATCCCTATTAGTCTTAGTCTCATTTCATGCCATGTCTTTTATGTTTTTATTTTAACATATGTTTTGATGTTTTTTATGTATATAGCCTACCATACATGCTCTGGCATTGTCTCATGACAATAAAGTGGAAGTGAAATGAAATAAATACAATTGCATTGCATTGAATTGAAGCAATCCATGACATAGGACAGATAAAACACATGCACCAGATCACACCAGCAACAGGCCTGCAGGAAGCAAGAAACAAGCTGTCATCTCCTGTCTTTTAATACTTTTAATACTTTAATACATTATTCTCAAGAATCACCAGTCTACACATGTTTCCTCATTGACTCAAACAACTGTGTGTCACAAAGTTCATTATATTACTATATTACACTCCTAATGCTTGCCTAATCTCTCTCTGTGGGTGG
>PIJE02001120.1:123980-169053 GCA_002895965.2 Coryphaenoides rupestris | reverse complement strand
TCACAGGTGGCTCAGCGAGTTCTAATCTCCATGTATAACAAGAAATAAAAATGTACATTGTGTTGCATGTTCCATCGCAATCACAAACATAACATATCCTTGTATTTATTCATTGTTGTACTGTCATTGCCATGTCGTACTTTCATGGGTCTGACCTGTGATTGGTGGAGGCGGGCCGTGTGTGTGTGTGTGTGTGTGTGTGGGGGTCTGACCTGTGATTGGTGGAGAGGTCGAGGTGCTGCTTGACCTCCAGCAAGAGGTCTCGGAAGAAGGTGATGCGTTTCTCCTCAAACTGCTGCCACTGCTCAAACACCTGCTCCATGTTCTCCATGTACTGCGGCGTCACCTTGTCCAGCTCGTCCAGAGACTTCTCGTACCGCTCCTTCGTCTGGAGCCACCAAAAACAATAATACATGTGGATAAACTGTAAAGAACCGTCAGACTCCAATGGCAGCGAATCATTATCAGACAACATGGCGGAAATCGGTGACGTCGCTCCCCATATAGAGGACCGAATCTGAAGGTAATAATTTTTTTTAATCTTCAAATCTACACTCTCAGACGTGGCATCTCTGGAATCTAATTTACGGAAAGCCGTCGTGGTGGTGACAGAGAACTTGAATCACACGGCATGGTGTCACATGGCACCGGCGCGAGCCAATCAGAATCACCATCGTCTTGTACCTTGTTCATCTCCTGCTGGCACTTCTCCATCTTGTCCTGCAGCTTCTTCTGGGCGTCGGGGTTGCTGGTGTTCTCCAGGCGCCCGCTGTTCTCCCGGGTGGTTGACAGCTTCTCCTCCTTGCACGCCGCGTGGTGAGACTTCTTCATCGTCTCCACCTACACTCCGCACACACACACACACACACACACACACACACACACACACACACACACACGGCATCCATCATCGATAATTGCCGTTGTTCGTCATTAGCGTAACATTGTCCACATCGCTGCTATCAGTCCAAGGTCGTCACTATGCTCGGGGAGGAAAGAGAGGACAGAGGACATTCTCTGCAAGAATGTCGCTGTGGTAAGCGAGGGGCTAGGATTGGACTTTTGTCCGTTTTTGCTGGATACATGTTTTCGATATATTGTATTTTGTATATTGGCCGTCGCAGGAGGGACATTGGGGCAGCAGTAGCTCAGGAGGTAAGATCGGTTGTCTGGCAACTGGAAGGTTGCTGGTTCGATCCCCGGGCCCCGCCTCCTAGCTAAGTGTCGAGGTGTCCCTGAGCAAGACGCCACCCTAACCCTAACTTCTCCTGACGTGTTGGTTGTTACCCTTGCATGGTTGGCACCGCCGTCGGTGGATGAATGGGTGAATGGCAGGCAATAGTGTAAAGCTGTTAATGTGATATATAAATGCAAGCCATTTACCATTTACCACAAGGACTGTGATTGGTCCCGCTTGGTAGCATCGCGTTTCCTCCTATGAATGCAGAGCGAGGCAAACGGCTACGCAAAAGTACACATGCAAGCGGCGGGTACGCAGCTACGCTGTAGGCTACGCCGGAGGTACGGACACGGAAGTATAAATGACTTGCTTGAGTTTACCTGTGTCTCGCGTGACTTCAGTCTGTCTTCAGTGCTGCACGGTCAGAGCCTTTGCCATTCTCTTGTTGATACTGTGCTGTTTACTGTCATCGCTTACTGTCAAGTCTACCGGGAGTCTATGATGAGCCCGGGAACTACCCGGATACATACGGACGTGTAAATTAACATGAGTGCACGCGCGCACACACAAATTCCACACAAACCTTCACCAAAATCCTATTCTCTACTCCGATCTCACAATTCCTGCATGTTAGTATGAGTATACATATACGTTTCCCAATGTCAAATCACAACACTCCTACAGTATGTTTAATGCTTTGGTCTTGTCATGTCATAAATTAAAAAAAGTAAATGAACATACATCTGTAGACTTATGGACTGGTATGTTTTTACTTGGACACAGGTATATTTGGACGTATATGGACTGGGAATTATTTGGATGCATCGTTGGCTATCTATACTCGATAGCTGTTGAATAAAAACGTTAGCTTTGTAAAAACATTTGCACACATTTGTGTCTCTCTTTTTCCATTCTCTTTCCCTCCCCCCCCCGTCTTCGGATCTGTCTTCTACCACCGGCCGGTTGCAACAGCACAAGGAGCGCGACTTGACCAGGAAGTCATGGAGCAACCTGTCTCTCCCGCTGGCTCCCACCCTCTCTCTGGTCCCGAGAAAACGTGCTTCCTCCCCGGGGAAGAAGAAGAGTAAAGCCACGCCGCCCTCTCCTGGCAGGTAGGAGAAACGCGCCCATAACGGACAGACAGTCGGTTTTGTTTTTGATGTGTTAAGATACTCTTTATGACATATTTGGCAATTAATGCATGCATTTGAATAAAATGTGGCCCAACTATCAATGATATTTGGTGTTAAACACTCCTCAATCATTGCTTTATTTCCTGTTCTGAACCCTATTGATAACTCCAATGAACTGTCTTTATGTTAACAGTTGAATTGCAGTGTGTTTCCTCTCCCTGCACAGACCTCCACAGAAACCAGTGGGCCGACCTCCGACCCCCAAGCTGATCAAGTCTCCCGTGGCCGACGACCCCGGGAACATGCGCCCGGTCAAGTTGACCCCCGAAATAGCCCTCTCACCTCCCCCGTCCTCCCCTGGAGGAGGAGGAGGAGGAGGAGGAGGAGAAATGGAGGAGGCGGCGGCGTGAGGAGGGTGGGGACCGGGTGCTGAGTCCGCCCGAGCCTCGGCCCCAGCCGGTGGGCCGTAGCACCCTGGAGCAGGCCCCGTTGGCACCTACCGCCCCCAGCGACCTCTGGCCCTGGTCTGTCCCTTACTGCCCCCCTCCTTCTGAACACACACACAGCTTCTGTAAAAATGGCATTGGTCCTTTTTTTGGTTATAGTAATAATAGCACATAAGGGAGACATAGTTTAGTTTCATCATTGAAACTGAAGTCTCATTTTTCAAGTTGGACAGCCAGGTGGGGCCAATTAAGCCAGCCAGCCACCAAACACACACACTCCCACAATTAGGACAAATGGGGACAAAAGAAGAAAATGATATAACAGTTATATACTTGATGATGATAGTAATGGTGTCAAGTTGAGAAAAAAAGTGATTTTTATAAAACCAGCCACTGGTTTTAACCGTGTGGGGGGTCTCTGGGGCTCGGCTTGCAGAGGTGCCGGCGGCGGCGGTGGTGAGCAGCCCCCCCGGCCACAAGCCCTCGGTGGGCACCACGGACCGCGAGGAGGCCAGCCGCATCCTGACAGAGAACCGCCGGCTGGCCCGGGAGCAGCGGGAGAGGGAGGAGGAGGCGCGACGGCAGCAGGAGGAGGCAGAGCAAAGGTACGTTGTGTTGTTATGGGGGTGGAGAAGGAGGAGGTGGTGGTGGTGGAGGACGAGGTGGTGGTGGAGGACGAGGTGGTGGAGAATGAGGTGTTGGTGGAGGAGGTGGTGGTGGTGGTGGTGGAGGAGGAGGAGGATGATGATGATGATGATGAGGTGGCGGTGGGAGGGGGAGGGGGAGGTGGTGGTGGTGGTGTGTTTACACTGGTGTGCCTTGAAGCGAAGATACGTGCGCCATAACATTTTATTGTGATGCCGGTGACAGAGTGAAAGAAAATATTGACATTTGTTTCTGTTTTACAATGTAACTGTTATTATTTGTGATTCGCTTTATTGTCGAATTGTTTTTTACATATTTTGGGAGAAAATAATGTAAGAGTATATGTAATAAATATATAATAGATGATGATTATAATAATAATATTGTGTGACATTTTTCAGTGTCGTTCCCCTAATCGCAACTAAGTTGTGAACCACTGGTCTTAGTGTTCAGTTTTCAATAAGATTAATTTTTGTGGGTGGATGGATGGATGGATGGATTGTGTGTGTGGATGGATTGTGTGTGTGTGTGTGTGTGTGTGTGTGTGTGTGTGGATGGATTGTGTGTGTGTGTGTCTGGCGTCTCTCACTGGGGCAGACTTGCCACGGAGGAGATGGCCCGTCGCAAGGCAGAGGAGCGGGCCAGGAGGGAGGAGGAGGCGGCAGCGGCAGGCCGAGGAACGGAGGCTGAAGGAGGAGGAGGAGGAGAGGCAGGCCGAGGAGGAGCGACTCCGGAAGGAACAGGATGAGGCGGAGAGGCTGCAGAAACAGGTCGGAGCGAGATCGGAACAGCAGAACTCGCCGGGAAAACTTCGTCGTTCTGATGCCTTGGGTTGCAAAAAGTCTGATCGATTGACACGTGTGTGTGTGTGTGTGCGTGTGCGTGTGTGTGTGTGTGTGTGTGCGCGCGCGCGTCGTAGCGGGAGGACGAGGAGTCGCGGCAGAAGGAGGAGGTGGAGAGGCTGAGGCAGGAGAGGGATAAACACTTCCAGAAGGAGGAAGCAGAACGCCTGGAGAGGAAAAAGGTAACACGCACGTCACACACAGACAGACAGACAGACAGACAGACAGACACGACAGACACGACAGACACGACAGACACGACAGACAGACAGACAGACAGACAGACAGACAGACAGACAGACAGACAGACAGACAGACACCAACACAACACAACACACACACACACCTGACACACTGTTGAAGGACCTCTCTCTCCTCTCCCCTCCAGCGCCTGGAGGAGATCATGAAGAGAACGAGACGTTCCGATCCCCAGAGAAGGTGGGAAATTGCAACGCCCAACAAGACAACAATGTATGTAAACCACATTGAACCGCAGAGAGTTTGGTCCTTTCTATCGTCACATTTTGTTTTGTCTTTTTTCTTTTGCTTCCTCTTCCAGAAAGTTACACCTCAGAGCTACGGAGGCAACCCAGGTAACCGCTCCACCGCCCGGGTCTCGTGACGTGTTTTTGCTCCACCTGTGTACAAACGGCTCAGTCTAAACACACGGGTGTTGTTGTTAATGAGTTGAGTGTCCTCTCCTTTCTGCAGCAGTGAGCCCCGTGTCTCCGGGCCCATCAGCAGCAGGGGCCGGCACCAGGAGCCCAGCATGCAGAACGGCAACGGCCACGCAGCCCCAACTCCACCGCTGCCCACCTCCTGACACCAGCATCACAACACCCAGCCCCGGACGACGGCAGGTAGAGTGAAGACCACTCAAAAAATAAAGGGCTTCTCAAGGGATGGACAATTGGCATTTTAGCACTGTTTGTAATGTAGGCTGTATTTTTGTATGTTTTGAGAATGATAAGCTGAGACAATCCGTCTTTCCCATCGTTTGCTCTTCAGCAGGGAGAACGGGGAGTTCGAGGAGGTGATCAAACTCCGCCCGACGCCAGGCAGCAACCTCCGGGGAGGAGGAGCAGCAGGAGCAGCGAGATCATGTGATCGCCTTCAAGGAGAACGGCCCTCCACAAACCTCTGGCTGGAATCGACGACCTGCCAGCGCAACAGGAAACAGGTCAGCGCATTGGCCCTCCATATTTCCTGTCCGTCTCTGCCCTCTCGCGCTCTCTCTCTCTCACGCTCTCTCTCTGTCTGTCTGTCTGTCTGTCTGTCTGTCCCGGGAAGTGTCTCTTTTGAAAAATGTGTCATGTTATTTGTCTCCCCCGTAGACGTTGCCTGAGTCACACGCACAAGAGAGAGAGATAGAGAGTGGCGGCACCGGAGAGAACCGGCGAGGCGAGGAGGGGAGGGGAGCGGAGATGTCCAACTCAAATAAGGAGCGAGCGACCACCTGTAAGGCCACGCCCCCCTCAGGTAGTGTAGTCCTCCCCTCCTCCCACCCCCACCCCCCTCCCCCCCCCCCCCCCCCCCCCCCCCTCCCCCGAGTCCCGCTGATCAGAAGAAGCACCATGGCTGTCTCCCAAAGCTGGCATTCTCCAAAGAGTTCTCGCAACAAACACAACGCTAGGAAAACGCTAACGGGGAGCTAGCGTCACAACATCGTCGTCAACGCCGGCGTGTCATACTTTCTGCCGCCGTGGGGGAGCACAGGAGGACTCTCTTGTGGTTAATGGCTGTGGCGGTGCATTTATAACTTGGAATACCTTGCATACTGACATCACCTGTAAAATATATTTATATATATATATATATATATATATATATATAAAACTAAAAACTAATCTTGACCCTTGAGGAGTTTCCTGTTGCTGTAGAAATCTCCCCCACTGGTGGCCCGTAGTATTACAAGGTTCCTTTGGTGGTCAACGGAACCTCATAATTCTATGGATCGGGCGTTTCTTTGGAAACGACGCAGAGGAATATGGAAGGATGAACAGGGGTGGGACCAGACATTGATCTGAGGCGCTTCCTCTGTAGTGTTAATTTAAAAGAAGAATCCTATGTCACGAGCAGTTTGAGGTGCTCCATTTTTACCATAGCGTTTGTTACTGCTGTGTCCTAGATGTTCTCTTAAAAGACTTGTGAAAGGGGGTGATGGGTGATTTCCACGAGGCTTTGTTCTCTCAGCAAAGAATTATATGGGATTGACTGATTTTTGTTTGGCTTTGTAACAATTGCTGTAAAGACCCAATTCTTTTATTCTTTTTCTTTGTTCTTCTTATTTAAAAGATTTAAAAGGTTCCGACACTTTTCTTGTGTACCCCGTGACAAAACCGAGGGCGGGAGGCTGTGATTGACACTCCCCTCCTCTGGCCTGCATTTGTCTTCTGTTCCTTGTTTTTCTGGCCTAAACTGGCAGCCTCAGAGAGCCTTGGTACCTGGGTTAAAAATATACTTCAAGGAAGCTCAATTCATTATTTAGGTTTGTTTGTTTTGCTTTAAAGAAGAAAACTATGCCAGGCTGAAAATTTCAAAATTATGAAATGTATGCATACTCTGGACTAACCTTATGAAGATGGAGAGTTGATTGAAGAATAAATGCTGCTATTTTTGCTCTTCCTTTGCCTTACCGCATTATCACAAATGATAATGACACCCAAGTATGGACTTGGGCCAACGCCTAGTCTTTTAACACCAAGGGGAGACATGAAAACCTGTGGATTTGACCCTGGACTACACAACCCTGAATGTTAGCAGTCTTTTATATAGATATAATATATATTTAATGTGGCTCCTGTTCTGTAGAACGGGCTTCAAAACCAATTTAATATATAATGTATTCAAACTGGGATGGACTGGAATCTTATTGGAGGATGACACTGTCATCTCAGTGGTATGGGGTGTAAAGTCTTGGGTACTTACTAAGCAATAGTACTTCTAATGCAATCAGGCTTGTGTTAGGCTCGGTTTTGGGCAGATCGTGGGTAGCGATGTTCCGAAAACGACCCAGAGCAGTCTCATTGCTATTCATTCCTTCCAAAGCTTTGCACTTAAGACAGTTTTGTATCTTACAGTATAGCCCATTGAGTATTTAGAAACTATTCATGTTTAGATTGTGCTACATTGTGACTACACTGAGATGCAAGGTAATTAAGGTTGTTTTTTGGGGGGTTTAAAGTGGATGACAATGCAGAGTTAAATGATTGAATAGATTTTTTTATTATGCATAACTGAGACAAGGAGCTTGCACAAAACTTTTAAGACTGCCTCTCAACGAGGGGGTGCTAACTGGAATCAGTTAAATGCTTTAGTTTGTTTAACCACTGTCCATAAGCAATCCTTCCCCAACTGTGCTTTATTGCATGTTAATAAAGACTTTAAATTTGGTCTCGACTGTCTTACACAACCCTGAATGTTAGCAGTCTTTTATATAGATATAATATATATTTAATGTGGCTCCTGTTCTGTAGAACGGGCTTCAAAACCAATTTAATATATAATGTATTCAAACTGGGATGGACTGGAATCTTATTGGAGGATGACACTGTCATCTCAGTGGTATGGGGTGTAAAGTCTTGGGTACTTACTAAAGCCAATAGTACTTCTAATGCAATCAGGCTTGTTGTTAGGCTCGGTTTTTGGGCAGATCGTGGGTAGCGATGTTCCGAAAACGACCCAGAGCAGTCTCATTGCTATTCATTCCTTCCAAAGCTTTGCACTTAAAAAGACAGTTTTGTATCTTACAGTATAGCCCATTGAGTATTTAGAAACTATTCATGTTTAGATTGTGCTACATTGTGACTACACTGAGATGCAAGGTAATTAAGGTTGTTTTTGGGGGGTTTAAAGTGGATGACAATGCAGAGTTAATGATTGAATAGTATTTTTTTATTATGCATTAAGAGACGAGGAGCTTGCACAAAACTTTTAAGACTTGCCTCTCACCACCGAGGGGTGCTAACTGGAATCAGTTAAATGCTTTAGTTTGTTTAACCACTGTCCATAAGCAATCCTTCCCCAACTGTGCTTTATTGCATGTTAATAAAGACTTTAAATTTGGTCTCGCTGTCTTACTTTATTTTTGTTGTTGTGAATAACTTCACCCCATTCGGAGATCCGCAACACTTTAGGAAATGACTCCGGGCACATTTTAGATACTAGAAATGTATTTTCAGAACACAAAAACAAAGTACAAATACATCTACTCAGACAAAATGATGTGGAAATGTAAACCATGAAACGAATACACAGACAAGCAGTAAGGAAGAAACAAGATATTTACAAACGACAGGAAAGAACCCAGCCATGTACAACACCACGGACTTGCAGTGACAACACAACCCAACAAAGTCTGCTCAAAATAAACAGTTTAGGATACTAGGTTGGCTATTCGGATCTCCGCAAGATAAGCACCGCCCAGACAGGTTCATGACACGCCCACAGCCACGTCGTTCCCGTAGAGTCCTTTTTGAGCGAGGAGGCAGCAGCACAAAGCTCGTGAACGGGCTCTCCGGTTTCACCAGTAGAAGGTCTTTGTGAGGAAGCCGGCGGCGGCACTGATCCAGCTACCGTTGCCGTCCATCGTGGCTGTGGGCCGGGAGACGGCGCGGTCCAGGTCCTTCTCGGGGCTCTCCTCCTCCTCACTCGGGCAGGTAGTCCGGCAGAGCGCTGTTTCTGCTGCACCTCCACGTCCGACGATTCAGAGGGATGAGGACCTAGGAGGGGGGGACGGGGGAGAGACTGGATCAATAATGTTGATCTGGCAGATATTGTCCAATTAAACATGTTCATTCTTTTTTTTATTATTCCAAAAACAAACGTGAAACTCACCTCTTTCTCCAGCCTCGTTCTTGATCACCTGCTTGGCTGTCACACCTTGGTTTCTGCGATGGCTGATGCTAGACTCTGTTAGGAAGGAGAAGGATGGAACGGGTGTAAGCAATTCTAGTTTCCTCCTCGACCACAGACTACTGCCGAGCGATGTGTACTGTGCTATGCTATCTAGCGTCCAAGACAGATCAGTCTGTAATAGTTCTCCCTAAGCTAGTGATAAGGGAGGTCAACTATACTTCCTTTGAAGATTAATCGGTCATGTTTTTAATGCACTTAATGAGGGGTGATGGCGTGTTGGATGCCGTTGTACCTCGGTGGCCAGGTCCGAGCGGATACGGACGGTGCATCGCTTGGAGGCCATCTGGAATGTGAAACTAATCACCCCTTTGACCTTGAGAAGAGCCTCTTCACACAAGCCTCTCTGGTCCTGAAAGAGGATGAGCAGAGAATGAACAGTGATTCATTTGGACATTAAGACAATCACATTCACATCATGCAGATAAAATGTTATTTCGGGGAAATAGTTATGAACAGAAAATGTTATATCTATACTCTACAATTACACTAATAATATCCTTAATTTTCATGTTTGGATCAAGAAAATACATCTAAATCTTCTATACTAATACAATGACTTTCATTTGAAGAGTCTAAAAAAACGAAGCCACCAGAAGTGAATGAGCAGACCATACAGGGCGATGCCACACTGCGGCCAGGCCTGCCGTACTACCACTACTCACCGTGCTGTCCAGCCCCTGGATGTGCAGGGTCACAGACTTGGCCTTCTTGTTGGTGGCGTTGAGGAAGAACTGGGGCTTCTTCCTCCTCTCCCTTTCTGGCGAGCGGCGCACGGGCGCCGCTCAGGATGCCGTACACCTCCTTGGCCAGGGACCGCACCCTCAAAAGACAGACCCACCCTATGTGGAGAGGAGACACACAGGCTCAATTTTGGGTTTGTGGTGTCATAATTGTTCAACCTCAAAGTGACATACATATTGATGATATTGAATGGCAAAGCCTCGCTCCACTATAAACCCTCCGGGTAGTTACCATTCGTTTAGACGATCAACAAAAGGTTTGAAAATAAGCAGCCTTGTCATTGTCAATATCAAACAACTGCTGTTTAGATCTTATTTGCTCATTTCTCATTCCTAAAAAAGCTGCCCCTTTTGCCTGTAAAGACTGTAAATAGTGTAGATATTCAGATTCTTCCTTTCAATTGTGATATTTGTGCCATTTGTATTGTTCTGTTGCACATTCCACTGGGCATCGCCACTTTTTCATTTCACTGCAACATCCTGTATGTGTGACAATTTATTAAATAAAGTTATTTAATCTGAATTTGAATAAATATTTGATAATGAGGACACAATGGCGAAAAGATTAACTGAAAATAAGAAATATGGATGAAAAAACGCACAACAAAGACCTTTACTTAAAAATACAGCACAGTCAGCTCAATGTACACATGGCCATGTGATGACTTCAGGGTCTCTCCAGGTAGTGTCAGGTGAGGAGACCTGTTGTGGCCCTCACCTCTCCATCAGGTTCTCCAGGCTCACCATCATACCAGCTCGCCGCTCATGAAGGGGATGTTGCGGGGCAGCTCCGCCAAGTAGCGCAGAGCCTGACACCAGAAAGACATACACCGTAGGGTATTACACGCCAAATAAAAGTCATGCAACAGAAGTAGATCTCACTCACTAAGTTTACATTCTTTGGTATTAGTGTGGTCTCTGTATATCACGCCAGTTAAAGGACTTCGGGACATTGTGGAATCAATATAACAGAGATGTTTGTTTGGTTGCTTTGCTTGCTGTTTATTTGTTGGACGTCCTTTAGCCATGACTTACTACCAGCATAATAGAATACGAAACTTTATTAATCCCGAAGGAAATTCTTGTGCCAGGTTGCATAGCGATACAGTACAATAAAACAATGTGGAAATCAACAGAATAATAAAAATAGTACAGTCAAATATACAAATATGTAGGCAAGATAAGATAGTGTTATAGATAATATTTATAGATAACATGATAATAATTATTAGTATATAATAATAATTGCACATAGATGAGAGGAGATGAGAGGTAGTGTTATAGATCCATATTTATAGACATTCATAAATATAATAATAAATAATTAGCACATGATAGAGGATTGCACATGATGTTGGCCAGTAATATTAATATTAATATTGCACAGTAATACTGAGGAAAGTAATGAGTGGTGTGTTGTTGTTGTTGTGTTGTTGTGTTTCTCACGACCCCCGACCCCTCCTCACCTGCAGGGCCGCCAGCAGCACGTCGTCCTGCTGGACGTCCAGGAACAGCACAGGCCCGGCAGGCAGCCCTGGTCCTGGACGATCGCTTCTCGGTTCTGCGGCTCGGACGCCAGGTCCCGCAGCTGCGCCACCACGGACAGCGCGTCGTTCATCGTCTCGGATCTGTACACAACAAACAACAAAGAAACAAATAAACATATTGACAAATAAGCGCTAGCAATGCTACTATCGGAGCTAACACACACACACACATGGCAGTTCAATAATACGTTTAATAACGAAATAAAACTGCATTTAAATAGCGACTCTATGAACAAAAAAGAATAAAGACACGTAAAGCACGATAAAGCGAGCGAGGTTCGTACGTCGTTAGCCGTTTTCGTTCGCGGCCGCCGCCGCCGCTGTCACGAAAGAATTACGAAAAACGGTGCTTCGCGCTTTCCCGGTGCGCCATTGGTCGAGTCGCCAACCGCCGGTGGTGGTTGTCGCAGAGACCGTCGCTCCCATTGGTCGAACCCGGCTCGCGTTTTTTAAGACCGGGGGCCAATCAGCAGCGCGTGTTAACTGCCAGCGCTTTATTTGACTTGATTTGACTCGACTCGGAAGCGTGACCGCCGCCGACCCGAAGAGGAACTCGCTGGTGTGTTTGAACTGCGGTGCGGTGCGGACGCTGTGTGTCTCTCATCATTAACACGTTTTAAAGCAAAAACATTTGGATTGTATGCGCACCGTCTGCACAGTTAGGTACGTTTAGTTCGTCGAATTTAAATGGCCGATCACTGTTGGTTTCGTTTGCACTCTTTAAACTCATTGAATTAACAGCAGCCATTGAACGGGGGCCTGCACGGTGACTTACTTACTTACCCGGTAATTGGCGCCACACATCTTAAATCATTCCGTTTTAATTTAATTTCCAATCTCCAGGTGCGTGTTGAGGATGTGACTGGTGCAGGTGTGGCCTCCTCAACCATGTCGGTCCTAGAGGACGTCCTGGACCTGCTGCGCGCCGTCCTGCAGTATTTCGGAGTGCCGCAAGACATGGCAAGTTGTCATCATGATGTGTTGTCTTGCATTGTGGTTGTGTGTTGTGTTGTTTGTTGTCTGTTGTCATTTGTTTGATGCTTGCACTATGTGGTGTGTGTGTGTGTGTGGTGTGTGTGTGTGTGTGTGTTTAGTTGGTGCCAGTCGTGGGACAGTGACTGTGCGGGCCAGTACCGCAGCGTCGTGCGGATGATCGGCACCAACATCCCCTGACGCCCACACCCCGGGTCCACTTCCAGGTACATACAGTACAGTACAGTACAGTACAGTACACCCAGGAGGGGGACTACATGCTCAATGTAAAGAGTGCATTTGTTGAAAGAGACCCCCATGTATCCTTGTGGTACATAAAGATTGACAATAGAGCAGGTTTCAAGCGTTCATAAATTAATAGGTTTCCTTGCATACTAGCTGGGATAAGAGCTAGAGAGTGCCATTCTGAGTGCATTACCACATCTAAGACATGCAACACTTGATGGTTGTTGGGGTTTTGATTTTTTTTTTTCTTTCGTCAGATCCCTCTGCACAGCTACCGGCCCCATGGCTATGTGGATGTGACTATGGATGCACACGCAAGACCTACATTTGCTGATGTGTTGTGGCTGGCTGAGGATGAGGGGGACAGCCTGACTAAAATCAGGTCGGCAGTGCGTTACATGACATTACATTGCATCTACATTTAGGTAGGTATTGGATGATATCAATAATAGCCATTCATTTTTATTTAAAACGTGTTTAGGAACCAGTTGCCGCCGTCAAAGCACATCGCAGTGCGCCGGGACCTGGACAGAGGGAAGGGAAGGGCCCCTTTGCTGGGGCAGAACAGCGACCCGGAGGCCCTGAGGAAGATCACCGTCCTGGAGGACGAGCTACTGAGACTGCGAGCCCAGATAGCCATGATCGTCACCGCGGCACCAGGTCCGCATATTCGGCCGAAAACAAACGGACACAAAGGCTTTCATGTCGGATAATATAATCGGTGGCCTCTCAGACGCAACCTACGTTTTTATTTATGTGAATTAAAGCTAGTTTATCATTTTTTTTTCTCATATTTTATCCTGCTGCTCTCACTTTCTCTTGTATCCATCTGTATAGTTCACAAATGTTCCTTTTTCTCCCCATCCTTTTGTTCTCTCCCTGATGCATCAATGTTGTAACACACAGGTTTGGCACCTGCCCAGAACCTCCTTAGCACGCCTTCGATATCTCCTCTCCCGTCTCCCACCCTCACCTCCACACCTCGATCAGCACCTCATCCTCCACCGCCGCCTCCTCCTCCTCCACCTCCACCAGCACCTTCATCCACACTCTGTGCCACCGTGGAGACGCTGCCCCTGATGGATGTGATCCGCCAACGCAGGAAGGCCCGGGAGCAGGCCCAGGGGAGCGACCCTGCCCACGGTCCAGCCTCGGCCACGCCCTTCCCCTCCATGCTGGATGTGCTCAAGGACTTGAACAACGTTACGTTGCGCTCTGTTAAAAGGTAACGCCGGGTCGCATCGTGGGCATTGAAATGCACCGATGGAAAGCGTTTTAATAGCTATATGATCATGGTAAATAAATTGCATTTATATAGCGATTTTATCCAAAGCGCTTTACAGTTACCTGACATTCACCCATTCATACACCGAAGGCGGTGCCAACCATGCAAGGAGCAGTTGGGGTTAGACATCTTGCTCCGGGACACCTCGACACTTAGCTAGGCGGAGCCCGGGGATCGAATCAGCAACCTTACACTTGCCAGACCCGCTCTTACCTCCTGAGCTATTGCCACACATGAGGGGGGCTTTATTGAGAGTAGGGCTGAGCAATTGATCAAAATATTATCGAAATCACATATAAAAGTGCTATTGTGCTACAGAGATGCCCCAGCCTACATATCTTTTTTCTCCAGGTGTAAAGAGACCCCAACACATCACAACACGAGACAATGATCATCCCATTAATAGTGAATTATATCACTATCGCAAAAAAATATCTGCCAAAACAATCACAATATGATTTATTTGTTTTACCATATTATGGAGAGTATCTTATGTAAATAAGTTACCCAAACAAACTGATGTAGAGAAATTCTTTTGTTTTCATGAATCAGGCTTCTGATAATCTTATGTCAAGGGCGCATGTCCGGACCATTTTGAACCATTTCTCTTTCTCCCCGGTGTCGCTCCCCCTCCTCAGGTCCCCGGGAGGGAGGCCCCTGGTGAAGGGGCGACGCAGCGGGGGTAAGGCCCCTGCCTCGGCCAACGACCCTGCCGCCCTCATCGCCGAGGCGCTGCGGAGGAAGTTTGCACACCACCTCCACAACAACAGCTCCTCCGACAAGGAGAACTCTGTGGAACTCTCGCCGTTCGGCAGCCCAGAAAGCCCTCGGGTGAGTCCCCCTCTCCGTGCGCCTAATGTGGAACAAAGTACACTGAAACGTTGCTTAAAAAAACCCCAAAACTTATTTTATAAACTCTGCTCACGCTAATTAGTTTAATGATACCATTTGCTAATGTGGTGCATTGTGCTGACTATTAATGCTAAGCACAGAGTAGTTCCAACATTATAGCAAACGTCTTATTTTGTTACAAGCAAATGTATGCTGATAATAGAATAATAGGTTTATTTTGCTGTTGTTGTTGTTTGTGTCCTAACAAGATACCTTTTTTTTCTTGGGGTTTTTTTAGGTTATGCCAAAAAGCAGGCGGAGTCAGGGACGCTTACACCTGTGAACATACGAAATGGTTTTACTACTGACTTCAAACGATCACACACACACACACGCACACACACAGTATTGTTTTGTAAGGAAAGTTGTTGTGAATGTTGGCTTATTTTTAATGCACTCTGCCGGTACAATTTTTCTGATGAATGTGATCTTGTTTTTCCTGTTCGTTTAATGCCATGTTTCTTTTTATTTGTATTATGTCAGCTCACTGTTTTTATTGAAAAATGGAATTTGTTATTGAAGCCTTTGTGTTACAGGCTTTAACAACGTATATTAAGGGCTGGTTGTTACAAGCCTCTGTTTTAATGGCATGTGCTTTTTATATGTGGGCTATTTTATTGGGAAGAGTTGAAGCATGTTCATCAGGATTTATTCTATGCAAATGCTATTTAATCAGGATTACATTTTTAATGTTTACATGTGTGTGTATGTAAATAAATTATGTTGAAACATCCATTGTGTACTGTGTGTGTCTCTGTCCTAACTGGCAAAACAACACAAACGTGTAGTAGAGGAAAGTGTGAATATGATGAAGTAGCCTAACTTTAAGTAGAGGAATCTCTGTATGTATCTCCGTCTGTCCTTCGATTTTCTCGACAACCGTTGATCCGATCGACTTCACGCTGTGGACCCAAGGAAGTACAATTCTTTAAGTGAACAGTTCTAGGCTGCAAGAGAAAAAAAGAAATTGACATCACAAGATGCACAAATGTGTACTTTATCTAATGTTACGTAAGGTCATTGTGGGTGGCGCCCTCTACTGAAGCTTCCACCCCACTACAAGTAGATGTGTAGAGATGTCTGAGGAAGCCAGTTAAGTTTCTATGATCATGTCCTCTTATTGCTGAGGCCGCTGACATTTTTCAACTCTTATGTTGTCCTACAGACTGAGACCTTGCCAAAGAACACTGGTGTGAGTCTGACTGTAAGTACGTATACATTCAATATATTCACCAATTCTGAATTCATCGACTACTGTTTATAATGCATATTTTAAATTGAATGTGATGGAAATGTTGTTTCAGGTAGGCCTGTAACAGGAGGTTAAGCACCTGGGGAAACGTTATGAAATAGTAACTTACCATCAACATCATGCAACTATCGGTTTACATACAACTTAATGATACAGTAGATAACATGGTGTTTGTCAAGGGTAAAGAGTGGTGGTAATTGTCAACAATTACACTACGTAGCCACAAGGTGGCACTGTTAAGGTATATATCTTTAGCTAACTGTCTATTAAATAAGGTACATTTATTACATTAAGTCTCATGTGTTACTCTCTCTCTGTGTCACACACACACACACACACACACTTATTCGTATGCACACATTGGGGAGGTGGCTTGTCAGACTAGATGCAACTCTAACTTTTTTTGAATTGGCAAAGCTTTTATTGTAGTCGAGTCAAATATATTAGGGGCCATGAATAAACGTACTTACTTCCAAGAACTTACTTACTTCCAGACACCAAGACATACATAACTAAAGCAAAGTCATATTCTGGCATTTCCCTGACCTTTTACTTACAGTTAATAGTCGAGATCTTTCACACATACTCACTCTTCTTAACCTAATCTCTTTCAGTGAATTATCTCTCTCTCTCCCTTTCTCTCTCTCGCACACACTCACACACACACACACCTGCAGTAAATGCAACCTCAAGAGGTCTTCTGGAACCCATCTCTCCCCTTCTTAATAAACAGTACTGACAGTGAGTAGGCCTACGTATTCAGAGTAGGCCGACCACATGCAGGAAACACAAGTTCATCTTTTCGACTGCCACCCACGCAGAACAAGCCTTGTGTCGAGCGTTCCAAGACATTCACCAGACACCAACGTGTAAAATATGCAATACACTTGATAGGATTTCACTGATCTACTGGCCACAAGATGCACATTGGTTTGCGCAGTCACTGAAATATTCCACTGGAATATAAATATATATATATATATATATATAAAAAAATAAATAAGAAAAAAAACTGTGTTTGTTGCAGTGCATGAAAATATTGTTTTCGAGATGGAATTCGTGATCAAGGAAATGTACCAGTGTGAGACGTCCAGTTTATGACTTTATTTTTTGGCATTTTATTTTACCGCAGTGTAAAAACAAATCAAAACACACCCAGTAATCTCGCCATTATTAACACACTGTGTTTGTTCATTTATCGTGTCTCTGGCTGCTGCTGCTCTACAACCAGCGTCAACAACACACCGAGTGGACCAGCCCAGCTGACCAGTAGGTTAGCGGGTCAGCTGCAGCCTCAACGGCACAAAGTGGTTCCAGGGGTCAATCAGGGGAGTAGATGCTGAACAAAATGTTGAGTTGTTGAAACCTTCGAGTGTCTGCTATGCTAAAGCCCAGTGGCTCCCGAATCGCCAATCAACTTCTTGCATGTAATTGATCTGTGTTGCTCTCACGTGGGAAATTTCACTTGCTTGCCCTCAGAGGCCCCCCCCCCTTAATGATCGAGGTATGTGGTAGCTATATATATATATATATATGTATGACATAACAATCTTACACTGCTTATACTGACCTTCCTGCTCACACACGAAAATAGATGTACAGTTCCTTGAAGTCTCTTCCGCAGAAGGCGATTTGCTGCGCTGTGTCACATGCTCGTTGTCTATTGAGAGTTTAGAGGGTTCTTTCAGTTTGTCTACACTTTATTTATAAAAGTGTATGCAGTTAAGAACCTATATTGGAGATATATTAGTCAAAATTGAAACATTAGACACACACACACTCACACACACACAAACAACAATAACACGTAAGACTTTGAAAAACGTTTTTCTTCAATCGGTTGAAATGATTACGCATATAAAGCAGCTCAACAGTCACCCATGACTCTGCTGGGAAGAAGTGACTCTGCTCTCGGCTAATATAACATCGGGGCTTCCAGTAAGCGGTGTTTAGCATGTCATAACCACCTGGCCTGGAGTGACTTTAACGGCTCCTCGTGGGCTCGCTTCGCTTCCACCATTTTTTTAGCTTGAGCGTTTATGGTGGCGGCCTGGTGATGAATCTCCCCTTGTTCCCGTTGTTTAAGGGACCGCGGCGCTCGCTGTATCTCCGGAGTACGCCGCCGTCACCAGGGCTCTGTCAAGAAGTGTGGGATTGTGTTAACATTCTGTCAAAACAAGCGTCCCCCGTGATAATAAAAAGGCTTAGTGGTTTGCTTAAATGCGGACGACTTGAGGGGAACTTCTGGGAAACGTAGTCCATTACTACCGCCTCCCTCCCACTCTACCGTCCCTTATAGTTTACCGGAACAAATCAACAGGGGTGCTAGCAGGAGACGGAGTAGTTGGTCTCACGTCGCACGTCGGCCAACTTTTAATACGATCGGGTTTCGCGTTTCGGGTCACTGCGACTGAAACTGTCTGTCTGTCTGTCTGTCTGTCTGGGGTGGGGGTGAATGGATACAACAGGCCAGGCGGCACAAGTGTTTGGTTACACCTATTCGATAGCGGTCGTTTGTAAGTCGGTCAACGCTCGCACGCTCACCGACCGCGATCCTCGCACCTCTCGGCCGCCGAGCGTATCAATGAGGCCCGTCGAGGTGTCCGACTTGAACGGCACGTAGGTGTGATGGATATCGCCACTAGGGGGAGCACCTCGTCGTATCCACCTCGTCTTTTTGTTAAGTTTCGTTTGGTTAAGTTTCGCTTCCGGCTATGTCTCCTTCAACAAAATGTCCTCTTTGTAAGTCGCTTGATAGCCAAGGTAGTTCAAAGTTTGTTTGACTGGGTGTTAGGACCGGTTGCTCGCTCTGCGCCGGCCACACGCAGGCCTAATAAAAGCGTATGGAATTGTCGGCTACTAATAGTGGACCAGCAGACGAGCGCGTGTGTCGCTCATTGCACTAATTATGGGTCTGCTACTTTTATGTACCTGAGGCGTGCGAGGGGGGGGTGGACTAAACTAGTGACTAGAGTCACGTCTGTTCGCCGTGCCGCTGGTGCGAGGACACCTCTGTGAAACGGGGTCTTTAGCGACCTCTGTATCTTACACGTGGACTATTTTGATTGGGTGAACGCAGACCAAATGTCACCGGGCCCGGGACCGCGACCTTTCGGAAGACCTTCTGATCCAACAACTTACTGTTTCGTTTTATTAACCTCCCACAGGTGTGGAGTGGAGGACTTTTATTTTGGAAGGCCCGAAGCGGGAATACCCTTACAAGTTAGAATGCTAGGTAAGAGCTTTTCTTGGTGGACGACAACAATGCTTCCTTTTGAAAGCGTTTTTATTTGATCTGTCTGGAAATGTTTGGTCAGACTCGAAGAGAGAGAGCTTACGTAACATTGCATGTCGAGTGGGAATTATGAACGACCACAGCTCCCATGCATAGTATACGACCGCGTTGTTGTACAATAGACGGTATACTCTGCGGGTGATGAATTGGTATTTAATGTGGTGGGAAATTGATAACGTGCTTGAAGCCTGCCTGGCTCTGGCTCTGGCTCTGCACAAAGAACACACCCACAGGAGCTGCGACTATCAAACACGCATTCATGTTGAGTCCTTTTTACACACTCACTCACTGACTGACTGTTTTTTCTGAAAAGGACCCACTTAAAACAGGACCTGGGGCATCACACACACACACAGACACACACGCCGCACAGAGCACCATCACAACACCGCACACACACACACACAACACACACAGACACACACACACACCTTCTAATATGTTTTTTATTATGAATTTGAAGGTGATTTATAGACATAAATGGGTTTGTATGACTAAACATTGACAGGAAGAAGCCTAAAACTGCATGATGGATGAGTTCAAACAGACAATGTGTGAGAAGCATATACCTGTACAGATAAAGGACACGTACGTACTCTAGATGTGTGGTGTGTGCAGAATAAAATACTTTTGAAACACCTCGCTGAACGTGTCCTTGTTTGCGCAATGGAACCTTTTTTTTTTTTCCGTTTCCCGATGGTGAATCAATTCTATCTCTCTTGGCCTCGAAGTTAAATCCGAAAATCTCCATGCGCCTTGTTTTCTTTCGATACGAGCGCTTCAAGGCTCGCGTGTGTGTGTGTATGGCTGTGGTGTTGTGTGTGTGTGTGTGGTATGGTATGTGTGTGGTGTGTGTGTGTGTGTGTGTGTGTTTGTGCGTGTGTGGGTGTGACAGAGAGAGGGAGGGAGAGAGAGAGGAGATGATCTCCATAAAGATTGTCAATCACCTGTCCAATGCACTTTATTATTATTATCATTATTTTTATTTGTACTATTTAATGTTTAATTTAATGTAATTTCTTCTTACTGACCCTGTATATTTATAAGTATACTTTTTATTACCACTCGCTTTGGCCATGTAAATGTACGTTTCCCATGCCAATAAAGCTCTTTAATTGAAATTGAAATTGAATTGAATTGAAATTAAATTGAAATTACAATTGAAATTGAATTGAGATGGGCGGTGTGTGTTTGCTTGCGTGCATGTCTCTAAGCATATGTATATACAGTATGTGTGTGTGTGTGTGTGTGTGTGTGAGAGAGAGATAGAGATTGTGTGTGTGTGTGTGTGTGTGTGTGGTGTGTGTGAGAGAGAGAGAGAGAGAGAGAGAGCAGATGGTGTGTGTGTGTGTGTGTGTGTGGTGTGAGAGAGAGGGAGGGAGAGAGAGCGATGGGGGGGTGTGTTTGCTTGCGTGCATGTCTCTAAGCATATGTTTATACAGTATTGTGTGGTGTGTGTGTGTGTGTATGTGTGTGTGTGAGAGAGAGAGAGAGAGAGAGAGAGAGATGGTGTGGTGTGAGAGAGAGAGAGCTAAAGATTGGTGTGTGTGTGTGTTGTGTGTGTGTGTGTGTGTGCGTGCGTGCGTGCGCATGTGAGGGATATTTTTCATTTTTTCTCCCACATGTGATCCAGAGAGGGATCAGTGAATATATTCACCGAGCGTCAGCCCACTGCTCTCCTCTCTGTTTAGATATATTCTTCCTGCTTACGCTTCAACACAAACAAATATTTCTCTTCTCCCCGGACTTTTTATTTTTGGTAACTCAAAGCCAGGACTTTTCAGTGGTCCAGGAAAGGGCCTGGAGGGGGCGGCTATGGTGATCACTTTCATGTGAGGTCTGAGAGGGGGAGGAGACCAGTGGCTGGATCCTCAGCTCATAGTACTCTCGCTTCGTTTAACTTCCCCTTGGTTCAGACGAGCATGCTCCGTCACCATGGAGACCCCCTTTGCTAAATAGTGCACAAAAAACATTTGTCTAAGTGTGGAAAGCACGCTAACTTGATTTGAAGCGCTCAACATCTTGAGTTTGTCAGCTCTCAGGATTTAGGCTTGAGCTTTAATCCTCCTCATATACTATTCCTCTCATTATGTGTTAAAAGGGGACATATTATGGACCAAGTGTGAGTGTGATTAGCCCTGTGAGCCGTTTCACAATTGCCCACGTGAAGTGCCGCGTCTAGTGACATCACAAGTGGGAATGTCCACCGCGATGTGTGATTACTAGATCAGTCTACCAGCCTACAGAGTGGACTGTACCGACAGGTAAAAGAAGTAAAATGGACATATACCTTTTTGGTGAGGATGCGGTGTTGTGTGTGTGTGTGTGTGTGTGTGTGTTGTGGCGGTGTGTGTGTGTGTGTGTGTGTGTGTGTGCACAGGACAGACCATGACCATGAACCAATGACACTCACCTGCTGCACACCGTTCTCACTTTTTTTTCTCTCTTTCACACATTTTTTTGTTTTATTTTTTGTTATGCTCTGTCTCTGCAGTGTGCAGTGTGTGTGTGTGTGTGGGTGTCTGGTGGTCTGTCTGTGTGTGTGTGTGTGTGTGTGTCTGTGTGCGTGTGTGTGTCTGTGTGTGTGTGTGGTGTGGTGTGTGGTTGTGCGTGGTGTGAGAAAAGAGACACATGGCGGTATTGGTAGTGCAGGCGATTGAATAACAGAGGCGGGGCTTTAAGAGGTCAAACAACACTGGCAATGAGAGCGAGAGAGAGAGGGAGGGGTGGGAGGGGAGGGAGTGAGGAGAGAGAGAGAGAAAGAGAGAGAGAGAGAGAGAGTGTGGGAGAATGCGGCAGTTAGCAGCAGAGCATCAGTTGCAGTGTGAGAGGAGCAGCACAGTGCCGCCAGTACAGGACTTTGTCCTCTCTTTCTGCTGGCCTGACCATTTGCTTTGTCTCGTCCAGCTCCTTGCCACTGCGTCTAGGACCTGTCTCACCTCGGGACTCTCCTCTCCTCTTCTTCTCTCCTCTCTTCCTCCTCTCTTCACCTCCTCTCTTGCGCTGCCACGCAATCCATCTCTTCACCTCATCCCACTCCTCCTCTTACACAATCGACCGTCCTCCTCTGTCTGTTGTCTGTCTGTCCGGTTTGTCCGTCCCTGCCTGCTTATATACTGACTTGTGTCGGTGCTCCTGATCTCCTTTCTTCCGTTCACCACACTTAGGGGGCGTCCCCTGCCCTATGCCTGTCCATTCTTCTGGTCTCTCTCTTTCTTTGTCTCCGTCTCTGTCTCTCTAGATACATTTGTCTCTCTGCTATTTGTCTCTCTGTCTTCCCGCTCTTGGCTTTTCTCTCTCTCTCTCTCTCTCTCTGTCTGTCCTATCTCTGTCTTTTGTGTCTGTCTCTGTCTCTCTCTAGTCTGTTGACTGTCTCTATCTCTCTCTGTCTTTGTGTTCTCTCTCTGTCTTTGTGTCTCTCTCTGTCTTTGTGTCTCTCTCTGTCTCACCTCTCTCTTCGGCTGTGGGTATCCGGTTCCTGCCTGCTTCGCCCATCTCCTGCCATCTCCTGGCGGGGGGGATAATGATGCCAGTCCTGGGGGGCTTGTGGGCTCCGATCTGGGGCCCGCGCGACTCCCGGCCTCGGGGTCGGGGTCGGGGTCGGGTCGGGGCCGACGCGGCGACGACGGTGGCCGTCAGTGCCAGCGAGGACGACGACGTGGAGCAGGGACCGCCGTCCCCGACGTGGGGGACCCTGGGCACGCCGCCAGTCACCTGCGGGGGTCTGTCCCTGGCGCTGGAACTCCCCGCTCTCATACGGCAGTTGAGGGCGGCCTGGAGGGCACGCAGGGGGGGCCCGCGGGGGGCCGAGCGAGGTCAGGCCCCCGCGGGCGCTCGCAAGGCGCGGCAGAGAGGGAGGGCAGAGGTGGAGGAGTCGGGACGGGACGCCGAGGACACAGAGAGCGCACAGCTGGCAGGTAACGAAAACACTCAAAGTTATTCGTCTTAAGATCCCACGTTGGTTCTTGGCCGATTCTTTTCACTGTCAAGGAAAGTATGCGTGCATGGCCAGGAATACCTGAGCATATGAATCCTATATGCACCTATGAAGTACCTGTGAGCGTGTGAGTGTGTGAGGTTGCGTGTGTGCGGTGGCCACCTCACGTTCTCTGTACCACTTCCTCAAAAAGAGTCAGCGTCAGCCAGACAGCGAGCACTTTCTGCTCATGGTTATGGTTTCAGTCTCGTTTTTATGGTGGTCATGTTTTTATGCACACTGTGTGGCGTGTGTGTTTGTGTGTGTGTGGTAGTGGGACTGTTTACTCAGTTCTTGTTTTCGCTTAACATCTGCTAGTGTGTTGTGTGTTGTGCGCGCACATGTGTGTGTGCGTGTATTGGCGCGTGCATGTGTGTGTGCGCGTGCATGTGTGTGTGCGTGCGCAGTGTGTGTGTGTGTGTGTGTGTGTGTGTGTGTGTGGCGTTGGCCCCTGGTGCAGGTCAGGTGGGGTTTAACAAGCGATAAGCATGATGAGGCCCCCCCCCCCCCCCCCCCCCCCCCCCCCCCCCCCCCCCCCCCCCCCTGATACCATCTGCTGCTGTTGTTGTTGTTGTTGTTGTTGTTGTTGTTGTTGTCAGTGTCACTGCTGTGGGCCATGTGTTGAAGCAAAGCCCTACGAGTTGTAAACAGTTGAAGAGATGCCCACCAGCGGCTGTGGTGGCAGCACCACGCTGGGTGCTAGCGTTATGCTCCACATGCCGTTCCCACAGCAAATCCCTCATCATGCTTATCGCTTGTTAAACCCACCTGACCTGCACCGGGGCCCCCCCCCCTGCGTGCCCTCCAGGCCGCCCTCAACTGCCGTATGAGAGCGGGGAGTTCCAGCGCCAGGGACAGACCCCCGCAGGTGACTGGCGGCGTGCCCAGGGTCCCCCACGTCGGGGACGGCGGTCCCTGCTCCACGTCGTCGTCCTCGCTGGCGCTGACGGCCACCGTCGTCGCCGCGTCGGCCCCGACCCCGACCCCGACCCCGAGGCCGGAGTCGCGCAGCCCCAGATCCGGAGCCCACAAGCCCCCTAGGACTGGCATCAATTATCCCCCCCGCCAGGCGATGGCAGGATCGAGTTCTCTTATCGTTGCTAATCTCACTATCAACGAAGTCCCACTGACACTACAGTCTCATTAGACTTTAGATTAATAATCTAAAGTCTTACAGAAGACAAACTCGCTTCATATTTGTTTTGACCAATCATGTTGCTGGAGCCGGGAATCTGTCAGCATGTCATTGGCTAACAGGGAACACAAACCCGGGCAGCACTCGTACATGTTCCCAGTGGGAAGACAACGTAAAACCGCTTGTTGACTCTGTAAACGTTTCAATGCAACACCATGTAGGCTGGAGAAAGTCACTTAAAATCCCCTTCTGAAAACTTCCATCCACTCGTGCAAATGTGTTTATCTCCCTGTCCGATGAAACAGGAAGCAAGACGTAACTCCACCCCTTTCAGTTTTTGGTTTCCTGCCCAGCCTCTGTGCTGGCTCCTCAGAAGTTCTGCGAGAGCCTGCAGTATAACCGCTGGAGATAATCTGAAATTGCACTGACACAGACACCTCCGTATCAGTTTGACGATAACATCAGGCTCCACAATACGCCGTTATCAGCGGTGAGTATACTGGGGTCTCTGGTGTCTGGTCCTCTGGATGTCCTGGGATGTCTGGATGTCTGGATCTCTGGATGTCTGGGTCTCTGGTCTCTTGGATGTCCTGGAGCTCTGGATTCTGGGTCTGATGTCTGGAATTCTGGATGTATGATCTCTGGATGTCCTGATCTTCTGGATCTCTGGACTCTGGTCTCTGGATGTTCTGGAGCCCTCTGGGATCTCTGATCTCTTGAGCTCTGGGTCTCTGGGTCTCTGGATGTCTGGATGTCTGGATGTCTGGATGTCTGGATCTCTGGATCTCTGGAGCTCTGGAGCTCTGGGCTCTGGGTCTCTGGGTCTCTGGATGTCTGGATCTCTGGAGCTCTGGGTCTCTGGGTCTCTGGATGTCTGGATGTCTGGATGTCTGGATGTCTGGATCTCTGGAGCTCTGGGTCTCTGGGTCTCTGGGTCTCTGGATGTCTGGATGTCTGGATCTCTGGAGCTCTGGGTCTCTGGGTCTCTGGGTCTCTGGGTCTCTGGATGTCTGGATGTCTGGATGTCTGGATCTCTGGATGTCTGGGTCTCTGGGTCTCTGGATGTCTGGAGCTCTGGATGTCTGGGTCTCTGGATGTCTGGATCTCTGGATGTCTGGATCTCTGGATGTCTGGATCTCTGGATCTCTGGAGCTCTGGGTCTCTGGGTCTCTGGATGTCTGGAGCTCTGGATCTCTGGATCTCTGGAGCTCTGGGTCTCTGGGTCTCTGGATGTCTGGATGTCTGGATGTCTGGAGCTCTGGAGCTCTGGATGTCTGGGTGTCTGGGTGTCTGGGTCTCTGGGTCTCTGGATGTCTGGATCTCTGGATGTCTGGATGTCTGGATGTCTGGAGGTCTGTATGTCTGGAGCTCTGGAGCTCTGGAGCTCTGGGGGTCTGTGTGTGTCCGTGTGTGTCCGTGTGTGGGCGTCGTGTGATTACCACTCGGCCACCCCGGCTACATATATGAGTGCACCCCGTAAATGAGTGTCATTTCACGGGTACAACTTATTGAGTCTACCGCTTAAGTAAGTCCACGGCTACATATATGAGTGCACCCCGTAAATGAGTGTCATTTCACGGGTACAACTTATTGAGTCTACCGCTTAAGTAAGTCCACGGCTACATATATGAGTGCACCCCGTAAATGAGTGTCATTTCACGGGTACAACTTATTGAGTCTACCGCTTAAGTAAGTCCACGGCTACATATATGAGTGCACCCCGTAAATGAGTGTCATTTCACGGGTACAACTTATTGAGTCTACCGCTTAAGTAAGTCCACGGCTACATATATGAGTGCACCCCGTAAATGAGTGTCATTTCACGGGTACAACTTATTGAGTCTACCGCTTAAGTAAGTCCACGGCTACATATATGAGTGCACCCCGTAAATGAGTGTCATTTCACGGGTACAACTTATTGAGTCTACCGCTTAAGTAAGTCCACGGCTACATATATGAGTGCACCCCGTAAATGAGTGTCATTTCACGGGTACAACTTATTGAGTCTACCGCTTAAGTAAGTCCACGGCTACATATATGAGTGCACCCCGTAAATGAGTGTCATTTCACGGGTACAACTTATTGAGTCTACCGCTTAAGTAAGTCCACGGCTACATATATGAGTGCACCCCGTAAATGAGTGTCATTTCACGGGTACAACTTATTGAGTCTACCGCTTAAGTAAGTCCACGGCTACATATATGAGTGCACCCCGTAAATGAGTGTCATTTCACGGGTACAACTTATTGAGTCTACCGCTTAAGTAAGTCCACGGCTACATATATGAGTGCACCCCGTAAATGAGTGTCATTTCACGGGTACAACTTATTGAGTCTACCGCTTAAGTAAGTCCACGGCTACATATATGAGGTGGTGGGGTCCGCCCCGGGAGTGAGTCCCCCGCCTCGGGAGTCCCCCACCTCGGGTAAGTATAGGGGAGAGCCGGTGCCCCTGGATGTCTGGATGTCTGGATGTCCGGAGCTCTGGAGGTCTGGGTGTCTGGGTGTCTGGAGCTCTGGGTGTCTGGATGTCTGGGTCTCTGGGTCTCTGGGTCTCTGGATGTCTGGATGTCTGGATGTCTGGATCTCTGGAGCTCTGGATCTCTGGAGCTCTGGAGCTCTGGGTCTCTGGGTCTCTGGATGTCTGGATGTCTGGATGTCTGGATCTCTGGATCTCTGGAGCTCTGGAGCTCTGGGTCTCTGGGTCTCTGGGTCTCTGGATGTCTGGATGTCTGGATCTCTGGAGCTCTGGGTCTCTGGGTCTCTGGGTCTCTGGATGTCTGGATGTCTGGATGTCTGGATGTCTGGATGTCTGATACTCTGAGCTCTGGGTCTCTGTGTGTCTTCTGGGTTCTCTGATGGTCTGGATCTCTGGAGCTCTGTGATCCATCTGGAAGCTCTGGAGTCTCTTGGGTGCCTCTGGGTCTCTGGGTGTCTGGATGTTCTGGTATCTCTGGATTCTCTGAGCTCTGGAGCTTCTGGGTTCTCTGTGGGTCTTCTGGATGTCTGATCTCTGAGCTCTGGTCTCTGGGTCTTCTGGATGTCTGATGTCTGGTATGTATTGGATGTCTGGATTTCTGGATGTTCTGGATTTCTCTGGAGCTCTGGTTCTCTGGTCTCTTGGGTCTTCTGGTGTCTGGATTCTCTGAAGCTTCTGTGATCTCTGGAGCTCTGGAGCTTATGGTCATCTGGTCTCTAGGATCTCTGGATCTCTGGATCTCTGGAGCTTTCTGGATGCTCTCTGGAGCTCTGGTCTCTGGATGTCTGGAGTCTGGATTCTGGGTCTCTGGGTCTCTGGGTCTTATGCTCCCACACCTGCAGCGTTTCCCACAGCATATGCTCGTTTCATCATGCCGCCTTATCGCTTGGGTTAAACCCACTGTCGTTTGACTTTCTCTGGCACCCAGGGGGCAACAAACCACCACACCGCCACAATCAACACAGTAGCACACACAACACACCAGCACGCACAACACCACACCACAACACGCGCACCCGCACGCACGGCCACGCGCACCACACGGTACCCAAACGACATTGCACCGCCCACACCCCAACACGATGCGCTCTGTGGTCGTCCTGAGAGTCCTCTGGTCTAATGTCTGGAATGTCTGGAATGGTCTGCATCCTACTGGCGCATGTCTGGGCTCTCTAGGGTCTCTCAGGATCGTCTGAAGAGCTCGATGTCCTGGGTCTCTGATGTCTGCGAATTCTGTGGATGTTGAATCCTCTGTGGACGCTCGTTGTGCTGAATGTCTGCCGAGCTACTAATGTCCTGGCAGCTCCTTGGAGCCTCTGCTATGTCTGGAGCTCTGGAGCTTGGAGCTCTGGGGGTCTGTGTGTGTCCGTGTTGTGTCCGTGTGTGGGCGTTGTTTGTGATTACCACTCGGCCACCCTCGGCTAACATATATGAGTGCACCCCGTAATGGAGTGTCATTTCACGGGTACAACTTATTGAGTCTACCGCTTAAGTAAGTCCACGGCTACATATATGAGTGCACCCCGTAAATGAGTGTCATTTCACGGGTACAACTTATTGAGTCTACCGCTAAGTAAGTCCACGGCTACATATATGAGTGCACCCCGTAAATGAGTGTCATTTCACGGGTACAACTTATTGAGTCTACCGCTTAAGTAAGTCCACGGCTACATATATGAGTGCACCCCGTAAATGAGTGTCATTTCACGGGTACAACTTATTGAGTCTACCGCTTAAGTAAGTCCACGGCTACATATATGAGTGCACCCCGTAAATGAGTGTCATTTCACGGGTACAACTTATTGAGTCTACCGCTTAAGTAAGTCCACGGCTACATATATGAGGTGGTGGGGTCCGCCCCGGGAGTGAGTCCCCCGCCTCGGGAGTCCCCCACCTCGGGTAAGTATAGGGGAGAGCCGGTGCCCCTGGATGTCTGGATGTCTGGATGTCCGGAGGTCTGGAGGTCTGGGTGTCTGGGTGTCTGGAGCTCTGGGTGTCTGGATGTCTGGGTCTCTGGGTCTCTGGGTCTCTGGATGTCTGGATGTCTGGATGTCTGGATCTCTGGAGCTCTGGATCTCTGGAGCTCTGGAGCTCTGGGTCTCTGGGTCTCTGGGTCTCTGGATGTCTGGATCTCTGGAGCTCTGGATCTCTGGAGCTCTGGAGCTCTGGGTCTCTGGGTCTCTGGATGTCTGGATGTCTGGATGTCTGGATCTCTGGATCTCTGGAGCTCTGGAGCTCTGGAGCTCTGGGTCTCTGGATGTCTGGATGTCTGGATCTCTGGAGCTCTGGGTCTCTGGGTCTCTGGGTCTCTGGGTCTCTGGATGTCTGGATGTCTGGGTGTCTGGGTGTCTTGGTCTCTGGAGCTCTGGGTCTCTAGGTCTCTGGATGTCTGGATGTCTGGATGTCTGGATGTCTGGATCTCTGGATCTCTGGATCTCTGGAGCTCTGGAGCTCTGGGTCTCTGGATGTCTGGATCTCTGGAGCTCTGGAGCTCTGGGTCTCTGGATGTCTGGATGTCTGGATGTCTGGATCTCTGGAGCTCTGGGTCTCTGGGTCTCTGGGTCTCTGGATGTCTGGATGTCTGGATCTCTGGAGCTCTGGGTCTCTGGGTCTCTGGGTCTCTGGGTCTCTGGATGTCTGGATGTCTGGATGTCTGGATCTCTGGATGTCTGGGTCTCTGGGTCTCTGGATGTCTGGAGCTCTGGATGTCTGGGTCTCTGGATGTCTGGATCTCTGGATGTCTGGATCTCTTGATGTCTGGATCTCTGGATCTCTGGAGCTCTGGGTCTCTGGGTCTCTGGATGTCTGGAGCTCTGGATCTCTGGATCTCTGGAGCTCTGGGTCTCTGGGTCTCTGGATGTCTGGATGTCTGGATGTCTGGAGCTCTGGAGCTCTGGATGTCTGGGTGTCTGGGTGTCTGGGTCTCTGGGTCTCTGGATGTCTGGATCTCTGGATGTCTGGATGTCTGGATGTCTGGAGGTCTGTATGTCTGGAGCTCTGGAGCTCTGGAGCTCTGGGGGTCTGTGTGTGTCCGTGTGTGTCCGTGTGTGGGCGTCGTGTGATTACCACTCGGCCACCCCGGCTACATATATGAGTGCACCCCGTAAATGAGTGTCATTTCACGGGTACAACTTATTGAGTCTACCGCTTAAGTAAGTCCACGGCTACATATATGAGTGCACCCCGTAAATGAGTGTCATTTCACGGGTACAACTTATTGAGTCTACCGCTTAAGTAAGTCCACGGCTACATATATGAGTGCACCCCGTAAATGAGTGTCATTTCACGGGTACAACTTATTGAGTCTACCGCTTAAGTAAGTCCACGGCTACATATATGAGTGCACCCCGTAAATGAGTGTCATTTCACGGGTACAACTTATTGAGTCTACCGCTTAAGTAAGTCCACGGCTACATATATGAGTGCACCCCGTAAATGAGTGTCATTTCACGGGTACAACTTATTGAGTCTACCGCTTAAGTAAGTCCACGGCTACATATATGAGTGCACCCCGTAAATGAGTGTCATTTCACGGGTACAACTTATTGAGTCTACCGCTTAAGTAAGTCCACGGCTACATATATGAGTGCACCCCGTAAATGAGTGTCATTTCACGGGTACAACTTATTGAGTCTACCGCTTAAGTAAGTCCACGGCTACATATATGAGTGCACCCCGTAAATGAGTGTCATTTCACGGGTACAACTTATTGAGTCTACCGCTTAAGTAAGTCCACGGCTACATATATGAGTGCACCCCGTAAATGAGTGTCATTTCACGGGTACAACTTATTGAGTCTACCGCTTAAGTAAGTCCACGGCTACATACTTATGTACGTGGACGACACGTCCGCCCTGGGTGCCAGATCGAGAATCCCCGTAGCCTGCAGGGGCCCGAGCGAGGTCAGGCCCCCGCGGGCGGTCACAAGGTGCGGCAGAGAGGGAGGTGCAGGAGATTCAGTGGAGGAGGATACAGTTGTGGTTCTGGACTGTGTGTCATTCATCGCTCCGGCATGCTAACAGATTCCCGGCTCCAGCAACATGATTGGTCAAAACAAATATGAAGCGAGTTTGTCTTCTGTAAGACTTTAGATTATTAATCTAAAGTCTAATGAGACTGTAGTGTCAGTGGGACTTCGTTGATAGTGAGATTAGCAACGATAAGAGAACTCGATCAAGAACTTGAGCATTTTTATGCTAATATACAACATGATATAAAAATACAACACAAGGGAAAAGAAAATACAATCACAGGTTTCCGTATTGTAGTTTTTTTCCTCATGTTGTATTTTTATATCATGTTGTATTTTAGTATGTTTTTTCTTTTGTGTTAGCTCCTTGGTCCGTGAGAAAGGCCATGTCCTTCTTGTATACTGTGTATAATATGAATGAATGACAACAAACAAACTTGAACTTGAACTTGAACTTGAGCACCGTCAGCTTGAGCTGTTGTGCAAAGAATTCATCAGCAGCGGCCAGCTTCTCTGTAGAACGCTTCTCTGCGGACGTCACTCTGACTGGCAGACTGGCAGCAACACAGAACACACTGAATGTATGCTGGTGGCAACTCACTGACCTCTCTGTACTTGCAGTGAACTCAACGATTGAACCCATCCGCTGTGTTTGCCGAGGTGATAACTCCTGCTTCATTCTGAGAAGCTGTTGACCTGATTTAATCCACGCTCTCGCCTCTCTGCTAATCACTTACACACACACACACACACCCACACACGCACACACAACACACCTCAAACACACACACACCTCACACCTCTCTCGATATAGGTGTAGTTGGAAGATGTGTCAAGATATTTAGGGTTATGGTTATATAAAGGTACTATAAGAGTCACGGATTCCTTCTCATTACTGACCTCTTTGGCCGGTAGTTGAACTGCAGCATGTGCATTCAGAGCTCTGAATTAACTTTTTTGGAATTATCCTTTTTCCCGGGAAATCCGACCCGACTCAAATATAAGAGAAATCATCCCAAAAGCTGTTCCACGCAACAGAGAGAGTCGGGGAAGCTCTCATGTTTTAACCTTCAACTACAACCTGCTCACAAACTGGCAATTTAAAGCGTTTTTGTGCTGTAAATCCTACATAGCAGAACTTCCTGAGGGAGCCAGCACAGAGGCTGGGCAGGAAACCAAAAACTGAAAGGGGTGGAGTTACATCTTGCTTCCTGTTTCATCAGACAGGGAGATAAACACATTTGCACGAGTGGATGGAAGTTTTCAGAAGGGGATTTTAAGTGACTTTCTCCAGCCTACATGGTGTTGCATTGAAACGTTTACAGAGTCAACAAGCGGTTTTACGTTGTCTTCCCACTGGGAACATGTACGAGTGCTGCCCGAGTTTGTGTTCCCTGTTAGCCAATGACATGCTGACAGATTCCCGGCTCCAGCAACATGATTGGTCAAAACAAATATGAAGCGAGTTTGTCTTCCGTAAGACTTTAGATTATCAAAATCCGACCCGACTCAAATATAAGAGAAATCAGCCCAAAAGCTGTTCCACGCAACAGAGAGAGTCGGGGAAGCTCTCATGTTTTAACTTCAACCACAACCTGCTCACAAACTGGCAATTTAAAGCGATTTGTGCTGTAAAATCCTAACATGTAGTCCCTGAACGGATTCATCATTCTTACATACAGCACCTTTAATGTTTAATATAAGAAGGTAGAAAGGTAAGGTAAAGTTAAGTAGAAATGTGCTTGTCGTTTCAGCCAGTAGTTCTCCATGACTTCAACAAGCGACATTGTGAACGTGATCATAAATGAGAATTCTGCTGTCGCAGTGCACGGTCACGTCGTTGAAAGCTGAGCTCACCCCCATTTCAGCCCGCCGTGTACATCGACAGACAGTGACAGCTGGCTTCTACACCTCTACACGGCAGCGCACGCACACACACACACACACACGCACACACACACGCACACGCGCACACGCACACGCACACGCACACGCACACGCACACGCACACGCACACCACACGCACACACACGCACACACACGCACACACACCGCCCTGGGCCCAGGCGAGGCATCAACTCTCTGCTGGACACTAACCCATGATGCACTCCTGTCTGCCAATCTGTTCTGCTGTCATCCCATGCAAACCACGGAGATCAGAGGTGTCAGGGCCGAAAGTGTAATCTTTAGTTTTATTTAGTACTGTACACAGTGCAGTTTTATTATTTTCATCAAAAGCAGGATTGATACAAAGCAATTTTCCCCCCAAAAATAACAACAATTAAAATATATTTAGACATGTATTTATCTTTGTGCGCTGCCGACACGTGTTGCAAACAATCAACCTGGAAATGACATTTGGTTTGATTTAGGGTGTAAACAAAAAATGTGTAGCCTTGATACGCCAGCCAATAGAGAGAGAGAGAGTCTTTGCTTCGAACCAATAGGAGCTCCTCTTGTTACCCGTTTAAATAAAGCGTCGCTTGCGGCTGGTGTGTGTGGATTGATTGTGATGATGCCGGCTCTAGGTGAGGGTGAGGTTAGGATGGTTAGCAGATGGCAGAGGGGATGTACTCAAATACTTGACTGAGACCACCGGATTTCTGGGTAATCCATTTTCATATAAATCTCGACGGCGGTGTATAAGAAAGTAGACCTACTCATTCCAGGCACAGATATATATATATATATATATTATATATATAAGTATATATATAAGCACACATTCTTATCAGAGACTGAGCCCCCTATGGAACCCTGTGCACGGCCCTGCTTCTCTGTGTTGCTGATTTGGAGAGAAACCACCCACCCAAAGTGTGGTGTGTGTGTGCGTGTGTGGTGTGTGCGTGCGTGCGTGTGTGTTGCATAAACAACCCTGTTTTAATATAACATGGGAGGTGCGCATCGTGTTCATTTCTATTGCTTCTTATTAGCATTCCTGTGTGTGCGTGTGTGCGTGCACGTGTGTAAGCATGTGTTATGTGAAGGAAATGTGTAAAGATATGGACTTGACGTGCAAAAATATGACGGGTTTATTTATCGCATTTATGTTATTTATTTCTAAACAGGGATTTAACCACATGTTCCCGTCTGTGTCTGTGTGTGTGTGTGTGTGTGTCTGTGTGTCTGTGTGTGCGTGCGCATGCCTCATCCATGCACACACACACACACACACACTCAGCGCATGTGCATGGAGACGTGGGATGACAAGCGCGTGAGCGTATGTGTGTGTGTGTGTGAGCACGGGCTGATTCACGTCTCATCCCGTACGACCCAGTTCTCGCTCGGCACACACACACACACTACAGACAGACACTGACCTATTTTCCGCTCCCAGCGCTCAGAAGGAGTAAGGACGGAGGAAAGAGGAGGAAAGGGATGGACACAAGAGGATAAGGAGCCAGGGAGGGTGGTGGTGGTGAGGGGGTGGTGGTGGTGGTGGTGGTGGTGGTGAGGTTGTGAGCTTGATGGAGGAGAAAGAAGAGAGAGAGAGTGGGGGAGATAAAGAGTAGTTTGTGGAGGAGAGGAGAGAGAGAGTAGAGGGAAGTGTGGAGGATGAGGCAGAGGAGGGACAGCAGATGAAAGGAAGGAATGATGAAGAAAAAGTGTGTGTGTGTGTGTGTGTGTGTGTTGTGTGTGTGTGTGTGTGCGCGCATGCTTGTCTGTGTGTAGAGAGGGGAGTTTTTTGGCAACACTTGGAAGTGTGTGTGTGTGTGTGTGTGTACTTGACTCAGGGTGGATGTATTCCAGTGGCACTCTCCTTCGCCCAGATCCACTCCTCTTCTTGATGTTTTTGCTTCCCTCTCTCAGCCCGGCCGCAGACGAGACCCACAATGCAACGCGGCGTTCCCCGTGTTCTGCCCACTCTGACAACAACCGACTCCCTCCCCCTCCCCTCTCCCTCCTCCCTTCCCTTCACTCAACTTCCTGGGATATTGGGTGCAGCGAAGCAAACATGATTCAGTTCACCTCGGTTCTCCCTTCAGTACATTCCCCAGTGCAGTGGAGAACCTGGCATCCGGGTTAACCGGGGGAAACCGGGGGAAACCGGGGGTAACCGGGGGTTACCATGGTAACTGGTTAAACTGGTGACTGTGGTGACTGATTGACTTCGCACAATGTGAATGGTTGATCTGCATGCTTTCCTGCTGTATTGACATGCAGAATGTTGTATGTTTGGATGTTGGATGTGTGTGTGTGTGTGTGTGTGTGTGTGTGTGTGTGTGTGTGTGGTGTGTGTGTGTGTGTGTGTGTGTGTTGTGTGTGTGTGTGTGTGTGTGTGTGTGTGTGGTGTGTGTGTGTATCGTATGTGGGTTCTTCTTTCCCCATCACATCGATATGTATTATGCATGGCCGCTTGACCTGGATAATACTACACACACACACGCGCCACACACACACACACACACATACTGTACGTGCTACTGAGATGGTTCCTCGTATAGACACTTCCATATGCGAGGCGGAATGTGGAGCCTGGCAGGCGGGCTGTGTTGTGGGTCAGGCAGCCAAAGTGTCTTGTTGGGTTAGGAGTTAGGAGTCTCAGCGCGGCTGTGGGGGTCCGGACTCTATGTTGGCTACGTGCTGCTGCTCCACCTCCTCCTCGTCTCCTCTCAGTAAAATTATTAAGTATGATGTCGGTTTTACTTATGTTGTTTGAGCAAGAATGTGAAAGTGTGTGTGTGTGTGTGTGTGTGTGTGTGTGTATGCTGGTGAACATGCATGTGTGTGTGTGTGTTTGTGTATTGTGTGTTGTGGGTGTGTGTGTACAATGGTGAACATGCATGTCGTGTGTGTGTGTGTGTGTGTGTGTGTGTGTGTGTGTGTGGCGCACTGGCGAACATGCATGTCAAAGTGTGTGTGTGTTAAACATTACTTTTTCGACGGGCTTCTTTGAGTGTGTGTGTGTGTGTGTGTGTGTGTGTATCTATGTGATCATGTGATGTGTATACGTATTATGTACACGCGCATGAGTGTGTGTGTATGGGTGGGGGGGGGGGGGGGATGGGATCTGGTCGTGCTGCGTCCGAGGTCACGTGACTTTGATGCAATGTCAGCGTTTAGCGCATCGTGTTAGCATGACCTCCACGCCGTCCACCCGACAGATGGACGACTGAGCACACGGCTCACCTGCAGGGACACACACACACACGTATGCAGGCAGGCACACACACACACATTTCCCTCAATAATTCCTCTACAAGATTTAGCTGATGCAAACCTGTGTGAAAGTATTAAAGAAGTAACATAAAAGATGTCAAACTCTTTGAACACACACACACACACACACACACACACACACACACACAGACACACACACTTCACATGAATGATCGTCAGACATTATTTTCTGCATTTGATTTCAATTAGTTTTGTTATGGTGATCCTGTGACCTTCCGATTGCTTTCAAACTGTGGGTCAGTCGATTATGTCCAGTCACAGTACAACACACCACACACACACACACACACACACACACACACAGAGGAAATCAATGATGTGAAGTCCAGCTCAGATGATGGTCATGATGCTGTGTGATTATTAGGCAGTGTAAACAGTCCTGTTGTTTCACAGTAGTTTTATTATAACTCTCTCTCTTCAGGGATATATTTATTGAAGGTTATAATACAAACGCGTGTCGATGCTCGTCGGCCAGCAGTTTGTCGCCTCCCGCTAGTGGAAAGACCGCATTGCACCTTAAAATCCAAACGAACACACAGACATGGGTGGGTTTTTTTGGGGGGGGGTTTTACTTTCTCAATTAGTCTCTTTTTGTCGCTCTGTGTTTGCCGTTCTGTGAAATAATTGTGTCAGCCGTCAAATAATAGGAAAACTGTGATGGATATATATGGATATTGCTTCAACTCACCACCGTCCCTCTCTCCCTCCCTCCCTTCCTCTCCCTTCTCCCTTTCTCCTTCTTCCCTTCTTCCCTTCTTCCCTTCCTCTCCCCCTACCTCCCTCTCTCCCTCCCTACTCCCTCCAGCTGATGGCAGACAGGCCAGGGGTCTTGCGGGTGTGTTGCCGGCGGAGAGAAGAGGCTCCTACCCACTGATTGACCTGCGCATCCTCAACAGTAAAGTCCTCCGTTCCTACGCGCCCACCCACCCTGGGCCTGGCCCTTAAAACACTAGCTCACCAAATAAAGAGTTGACCAGACCAGTCTTCAGTGGTGTACCTTCTGCTCATGCTCTGTGTGTTCTGTCTGGAGGCTGGCTCCTCACTAGTGCCATCTGGTGGACTGAGTGTGTCAGGAGTTTTGGGAGGTTGTTGGGTTAATTGGTTACACAACCACTCTGGATGATGTTTTGATTATGATATTTAGGTGCAACAACTTAAACGTGCATTTAAATTCTACACATTGATAGCAAAAGCAGCAAAAGCAGAAGCTGGTAAATATTAAATATTAAAAATGTTAAATATCTGTTTTTTCAGTTTTTATTCCATTTATTGGAGTCCTGTGTAGAACATAGACTTTTATGCACTTAGCACACGTTTTTCTCTGAAGTCCATACTGTGTGTTGCGTGTCATTCTAGCCAGTGTCCAGCAGGGGGAGCTAGAGGCGGGCTCCAGGAGGAAGGTGACCCGTCAGCTGAGCTTCCAGAGGTACTGCCACGCCTCCCGCCTGCTGCGGGGTCAGCAGGTCACCCCGCGCCCCCGGGGTCCCTGCACCTGCTGGATGACAACTACCTGGGCCAGGCGGCGGTAGGAAACACACACACACACACACACACCACACACATACGTATACAACACATGTACACACACACACACATACACACATGTGCCCACATATACACACACATGCACATGTGCACACACACACATGCACACACACACATGCACACACACACATACACATGTGCACACACACACATATGTAACACACACAGACAACATGCACATACACACGTGCACACACACATACACACACACACACGCACACACACACATGTGCACACACACACATGCACACACACGTACACATGCACACACACGTACACGCGTATGTGCACACACACACACACACATTGCTCGCACACATACACACACACACACACACACACACTCATGTTCACTCACACACACGTGCACACACATACACACACACACATGAACACACACACACACACACACACATGCAAAGAGGCGCACACACAGATATGCACGTGCATATGCATTTGCATATGTACAGAGAGAGAGAGCGATTACCACTACGAGACGAGAATACTGTTAAATATAGTTTGCACACATGTAGTCTGCACACATGTCATACATTTGTGGCGTCAGGTCTGTTGAATCAAATTTACTGATACACACACACACACACAGACACACAGACACACACACTGTGGAAGTACACCATGTTTTCTTCTCCTACAGCACATGCTGTCCAAGGTGGGCTCGTGGAAGTTTGACATTTTCCTGTTCGATCGTCTCACCAACGGTGAGGACAACAGAGCAGCCAGCCAGTCATTTCCCATGTCTCTCTCTCTCTCTCTCTCTCTCTCTCCCTGCCCTGCTCTCAGCCAAGTAGTCCCACTTAATGGGATTAACTGGATTTCTTAACTCATCTTGCTGTGTGTATGTGTGTGTCTGTGTGTGTGTGTGTGTGTCTGTTGTGTGTGTCGTGTGTGTGTGTCGTGTGTGTGTGTCTGTGTGTGTGTGTGTGTGTGTGTGCGCGCGTGTTACCTGTTCCAGGTAACAGTCTGGTGACTCTGATGTGCCACCTGTTCAACGTCTACGGTCTGGTCCAACACTTCCAGCTGGACATGGTGAAACTGCATCGCTTTCTGGGTCGGTTCCCCACGTCTCTCTCACTCTGCAGTCACAGCTCACCACCACTCCCACTCTCTCTCTAACCCCTCCACACACCTTCAGGTCCCGGTCACCTCAGACACGTTCCTCCACCATTCATATTGCTCTGCCAACTCTTACTATGGATATACTGTAGATATCTTCAATGTGGGTATCATTCTGTCTAGAAGCTATATTATCATTCTGGACACTTAAAAAAGATCTTTGACTGTTGGCATTTGCATCAATTGCTTTTTGTGCAATTGATGCCTAACACTGAACATTAAACAGAGAGTAATAACCGAGAAATTATTTAGCTGTTATTTGAGATTCATTTAGAAGAAGTATCCCAAACAATAATTTGGTCAGCTTTAGAACACAAAAACTAATAGAAAAATGTATCATATTTTTCTTATATTTTATCAGGCATGGTGCAAGACGATTATCACTCCCACAATCCGTACCACAACGCTGTTCACGCTGCAGATGTCACTCAAGCATGTAACTGCTACCTGAAGAGCTAAGGTACGCCTGTCCCACACACACACACACACACACACACGCACAGAAAACTACACACAAAATTACACACAAAAAAGACGAATGAAATAATAAACAAACATTACATTAAGACAATAAAGATTCAATAACATGAAAAATTAAAATGACTTCAATAAATCACACGATAGATAAAAATCTATACACTCCTGGTGATAGGATCACATGGAGAACACAGCAATTGCTTCTTAGATATGCTTTATATTTGCCCTCTGAATACCAGTGGCAGTAGTTACTAGCAGTAGTAGTATAGTAGTGAGAGTTAGCAGCGCGTAGTAATAAGTAATTTCATACGTATCCCGTGTTCTCACGTGGCGTGTAGCTGGCGGAAGCAGCTGAGTCCCCTGGACGTGTTCCTGGGTCTGACGGCGGCGGCAGCGCACGACGTGGACCACCCGGGGGTCAACCAGCCCTTCCTCATCAAGACCAGGCACCACCTGGCCTCCCTCTACCAGGTACCGCCCCCTGGCTGCTGGAGCTCCGCCCCCCGGTTGTTGGAGCTCCGCACCTGTGTGTTGTATGTGTGGTGGCCTGAATAGCGTTTTGACCACTTTTTTTTTTCCAAATAAGGAATGTGCTTTTGTGAAATTGGTGCATTGATGTTCAATAACATTGAACATAAAAACAGAGAGAATAATATAGATTAATTCCGTTGCCATGGTAATTAATTGGCTCGTGCGCCTGCCCCACAGAACACCTCGGTGCTGGAGAGCCACCACTGGCGGTCCACGGTGGGCATGCTCCGAGAGTCAGGCCTGCTCTCACACCTGCCGCTCAGCATGAGGTCCGTGAAACACACACACACACACACACACACACACACACACACACACACACACACACATTATCTGACACTTAAGAGACACTGCAGCAGGTTGCAGTTTGTTGTGGGTGGGTTTGGTCACGACTCAGTGCTGCCCCCCCCATTGGTTTGAAGGCAGGACATGGAACAGCAGCTGGGCTCCCTCATCCTGGCCACGGACATCAGCAGACAGAACGAGTTCCTGTCCACCTTCAGAGAGCACCTGCACCACCAGAGCCTGGATCTGCAGCAAGCACCGAACAGACACTTTATACTGCAGGTGAACCAATCACAGGGCCACACACACCGACATACAGGTGTGTGTGCATACGACATACATGCATTAAATACAAACACACCAGTGACTCAAATTCATACACTGGTGTGTGTGTGTGTGTGTGTGTGTGTGTGTGTGTGTGTGCGTGTGCGTGTGCGTGCACGTGTGTGTGTGTGTGCGTGCGTGCATGTGTGTATAAATGGCTCCCCTGTGGTCCTCAGATCGCTCTGAAGTGTGCAGATGTGTGTAACCCGTGTCGGGCGTGGGAGCTCAGCAGACAGTGGAGTGAGAGAGTGTGTGAGGAATTCTACAGGCAAGGTGAGTCCTCGCACACCGACTCGTCTAAAATTCCATAAAAACAGCAACAAACGTTGCGCAATATACAGTTTAGAAAATAATACACACAGAGATAGATGAAAGAATCCAACAATTATACATCTTATTTGTCAGGTGACATTGAGAAGAAATTTGACCTGGAGGTCAGCCCTCTGTGCAATCAACAGGGAGACTCTGTCCCCGCCATACAGATAGGTAGGTGACACACACACAAACTTCTTGAATCTTGAATCCTGAACACACACACACACACACACACAAACACACACCCTCCATCCTGCAGACAATGTCCCTCCATGGCGGTCAGACATTATCAATGGGCGTGGCCTTATCTGACTCCTCCCCCTCGCCTCCCCTCAGGCTTCATCTCCTACATCGTGGAGCCTCTGTTTGAGGAGTGGTGCCGATTCACAGAGCCCAGTCCCCTCAGCCAGGCCATGATGGACCACCTGCACCACAACAAGACCCGCTGGACGGGCCACGCCCACCCCTTCCCCGAGCCTGAAGAAGAAGAAGAAGAAGAGGAAGAGGAAGGTGGAGGAGGAGGGGGGACGACGACGACGGGGGAGCAGCAGAGGGCATCCCATAGTCCTGGATAAACCGTTGTCTGTTTTCTGGTTTTTCTGCTTCTTCTATCTTCACCTCCACACCGGGAGGAGGTGGCTGGGGAGGTGGCTGACGGGTAGTAGACCCCCTCCTGCTTTTGTTCCCTGGAGCCTCCGTGGCCTCCTGTCGCTCTCGTGGGCCTGGAGCGGCCGATGTGTTCCCGGAGGAAGGGACAAGTGGTGCCCTCTGGTGGATGGGAGGTGCTATTGAAGTACGACGGATGGAAAGTGCATCGCGAGACGGTGAGAGATGGAACAATGGATGGATATGCTGTTGATGACGCTGCCTTCTCTATCTGCCCCACAGATATGATACACGGGAGGGTATGTGGAGCCAATGATCATTTCAAAGACTGTTGACGTCTTGTCTTTGCGCACAGCTATGACTTTTGATGAAAGAAAGCCAAATCTATCAACTACTCAACAGCTGGACTGGGGTGGAAGATTATTATTATTATTATAAACTACTCTAATTATTACTACACATGGAAAATAACAAAAACATGCTCATTTCCTACACAGTATATCGATGCTTTTACAAACTCTTTCTCAATGACGCAATCTTCTTTTTTTTGTCTTTTTCTAAAGTCTACTGGATGCCATTTCATACTTTTCTCTCTTGTTTCCACTGAGGTGTGTTTCTAACTGGACAGCACATAGGGACTGTGATTTACTGCAACCCCTACAGCCATAAACACTTTATCAATGGAGGCGACAAGCTCACACACAACAAGCTCCCTGTGTTTAATGGAAGCTGATCGAACAATACGTTCTCTTTGTGGACTGAACGTGTGTCACGGTGATACAGAAACACACACACACACACACACACACACACACACACACACACGCACACACACCAACTAGAGCCATTGCAAAGGGCTTGTTTTTTCTGTGTACAACCTTACAACAGATGTGTTCTTTATGAAATATATAAATCTGTACATATCCGTGGGTCGAACGACCTCATCGATTCAAATGCCAAAATCTCTTCACACGTGCGTTTAGGCTTTATACCGGATCTGAATTTCAAGAAACTCTTTGCACTGATTTGATTTGTGTGGTTTGTGCCGGAACGTTGATCTCCACCTCACCGTCCAAGCGTCACGCAGCAACACACGCTCTCGGTACAGCAACCATGCTTGTGTCTTTGAAGGGGTTGTTTGAGTTTGTAGAATTTTCTTAACTGGGCTATAAGATGCCGTGCAGTTCATTGGGACGGCAATACACACGCAAGGTTCGCAACTGTGGTCTTTGTGGCCACAAAGTTTAAAGCAGTGCAGTATTCACACTTGTCTCGTGCGTCTTTGTGTAACACCGCTGCTACGCACAGAATACCGTTTGTTTTGCTGTGCTATCGGTGTTGTTACGCCACTGCACTTGTTACACACACACACACACACACACACACACACACACACACACACACACACACTCACACACGCACTACACATAACACTGTATTTCTCAGTGTTATTGTAAATACTGAGAAATACACAGATGATGTTGTTATTGTTGTTGTTGTTGCTGTGCTGGTCAGTAACAGTGACGTTGCTATGGCTCAGAGCTCGGTGGGTACACTGAGGTACTATTAAGCCGTTTAAGACACTTTCACCCTAAAGCAACTTGCAGTGGATTTCCATTCACAGGCAGAATGGGGTGTTGTTTTTGCCCAACGGTGGTGGAGGACAGGTAGTAAGACTGCAGACTGTGGGCTTCGAACTCACAACCTCTCGCCTGGGAGTGAAACACCACAAGACTAGATTGCACATTAAAAAAACACTGATGCCCCTCCCTTAAACTACATGGCAGTAACCAGTGAAACCCTGAACTGGGTTCAGTTAAAAAGTACTCCAAACATGCAAGCCAGTGGCACAAACTTTGTTTAAATCGGTTACGAAAAATGTTGAAAAAGATGGAGTTGTCAGTGTGTCCTTGAAAAGCTGAAAGTGAATTTTGAGTAATGATCAATACTGGGCATTATTGCATTGAAGTATAGTAGTAGTTATTGACTGACATCGACTGATTAACGCCGAAAGTACGATCTAATTGACTTGAGAAAGTGTGTGTTATTGTGTGATATAAATTCAAAATCAAATCAAAATAGAAGTCAACCTAATGATCCACTGTGTGATCGGCAGCACAAATGTGAATTGTTCCGTCGTGGTGAACACAACACACCCTACCCTGGATCCTGTGTAAAGTACAGTGTGTGTGTGTGTGTGTGTGTGTGTGTGTGTGTGTGTATGTGTGTGTGTGTATGTGTGTTGACATTACCACGTCATATCACAGAAGTCGTTAGCTTAAATCAATACCGTTTAGCACTAGCCTACCCTAGCTGCCGATGGGTACTAGGTCTGAGGATACTTGTATGTTCCCCTGCCTACTGTGCTCCATCTAACCTTCATGTTGTCTCCATTATCTAGAGTGCTGCTGTGATCTGATGGATACCTGGCCACCTCACCTGACGGCTACCAGCTTGCGCTCCAGCCAGCACCCATCATAATATTACTATTTCATTCACTATTTGTACTTTGTCGTTTATAATTTGTTCATGTTTTGTTACCCCTGTTTTTAAATGCCCGTATGAACCCGTTGCACTCTGAACCGTCCCTGGGAAGGAGGGATCCCCCACTCTTCCTCCTGAAGATTTCTTCCTTGTTAATTAAGGAGTCGTGTCTTGCCCTTAGGGCTAGGAGGGTGTCATAAATCACTTTTGGCTTTGAGACTCTCTTGTGATTAAGGGCTATACAAATAAAATGTAATTGAAATGAACAGCGTGAGTATGTCGCCACCTAGCGGTGGGTTAAAGCGATGCGTGTGCAGGGGGTGCAGCATTATATTCATGTCCAGGGGCGTCGGACTGAGGGGGGGGGGAAAAGTGGGACTGACTACCCAGGGCCCAAAGTGGATGGGGGCCCCGCTAAAAACCTGAAATTAAAAGTTTGCTTTATTTGGATTTCATTTTCTTCTATGTATAGTGACATAACTACAGTAAAATTTGGCAAAATAAATAGACTGCTCAATTGTATTAAAAAAAGAATAAAAAACAATATTACTGGAGGCCCCTGTCACCTCTTACAAAAATAATACTTAAACAAACATGAAGAAAATAATGTATCTCTTAAGCATGATACTCCAAGAAAACCTAAATTTAACCACATAGTAAAAGTAACACTATTTATGGGTCCATATAGTATAATGATGGTCTAAATTATGTTTAAAATGAGTTTTTGTAAAATAACGTGACTTTTTTCCCTGCTCGGCCGCGGTGGGGCCCTATAATGGTTTCTTTTCACAGGGCCCAAAATACCCGCTGCCCTGTTCATGACGGACAACTCCAGAATAACACACACACATTACTTTATTCTTTTCTTTATTTGCTATTGGCATATTGATCAATGCAAAAAAACCCCTATCCACAACGCTCCGCCAACAGCCCACTCACCCCAGCCTAAACTACACCCCTAACTAGTGTGACAAAACACACCACCGTTAATAAACACCCAATATTCCCCTAATTCCTGAACTCAAACAAGTGATACAGAAGAAATAAATCAACCACTCTTCCACAAAAAAAACCACTCACCGCCCCCACCCCCCCCACTACTTCACACGAACACCTATGACAAACCAACCCAAGTATACACACAAAACACGCCGCTCCCAGAATCCAGGACATACACAAGTGTCACAATAAGATCGGCTACATTTGCCCAAATCCACGGACCGATAGCAAAATCTCCT